>JAJHUR010137354.1:0-36478 GCA_027495735.1 Lutjanus campechanus | reverse complement strand
GCTTGTTAACAGTTAACTGTGCTTTTTGCAGCTACCGGATCTAAAGCGAGAACAGTGCCTTATAGAAGTCTAATAAATCTTCTATTATGCATTATTATGCTTTTAAGAATATTTTATTGCTGCTTTATCAAAATAAAATGTGCTTTATTATGCCCTCATTATCAGTTATCAGGCTGTAACCTGGAGCACATCTGGAGAAAATGTTAAAATTATCTAATGATGAGCATTCAATTTAATTTTACATTAACAAAAAGTTCCAAAAATGTTTGCGAATTTGGTCAATTATAGTTCTTAGACTGAAAATTGGAATCAGACAAACTTGGAATCTGAAAGTCAGACCCATTAAAAAAAAAAAAAATCAAAATCAGCCAAGAAAATTACAGTCAGTGCATCTTTAAATTTAATAATCCCAATTTCAATACTTTGACTTCAGCGAGCTAATGGTTGAGCCCATGCTCTGGGTGCACTAAAAGAAAAAAAGGACTGAGTGGCAACATATAGGCTAATTTTATTTCTAAAGCATGAAAAATTAGGTAAACTAGACTGAATAAGACATGCGTACAATATGAGATCAGTTTATTTGATATTTGTAAGATCCCACATCTTAGTATATTTTTGGTTGTTGGACATCATTTAATCCATTTTGGCAATATCAGCAATATTTAGGTCAGGAGCGTAGTGGCTGGTAAACCTAAGTAAACTCAGTTTATTCACCTCTTAGATACAAGGCTGAGAGTTTACTTTTTTCTCAATTAACTGTATAAGTCAATGAGGGGAAACTACAGTTTACCCACCACCTGTATTTACCACTACACCTCTGGTTTAGTTTTTTTCTAATGTCACAATGTTATGATGGTCAGTTTGAACACTCAGTGGACAGCAGTTCAATGTGCAACTGAGAGAGAAAACCCATCACAGAAAGTGATTTAGAATAAATGGAATTTTCAGGGAAAATTAAGCAACTCAAGCAACTTCATCAGACCTCAGGATTGCCTTATCTGCAAAACAGGTGTCCAATGAATTTTTAATGTTAAACACCATTCATCATGAGACCAATCATAAATTCCTGCAACAAGTCAGTTCAGTTTTCCAGCACGACTCTCAGTTAAATGCTGAGGGCCGTGCAGTCATCAAAATCTTAAGAACTCCAAGATTAAAGGTACAATATGAAAGTCATTTACATATGTATTAAACACTTTGTATTGCCAATGTGTGAACAGATTGTAAGGCAACATAAAATATGAGACCTTCACTATAAAAGCCTGGGGACTGATTTCTATGTGAAGGCCTCATTAAGAGTTTTCTGGGAAAATCCAAAGCATGTGACACTCCCAAATGCCACATTAGCTGACATCAGCTAAGAAATGGAGTCTGCTAATATAAAAAAAAAACAACAACCAGCACCCAGGACAACACAGAGTCCAACAGAGTCCAAAGTCAAAGCTAACATTACAATAGACACCTGCACCAAGTCAATGTTTATATCTTGTATCCTGGAGCACAATTGTTTCCTGACCAAAATGCTTTTCCCAGGCATACCCAAAGTAAGCTGAAAGTTGTTCTTGAACCATTTTGGGGCACATGCATGGTTTGGGTCACTTTTGAAAGGCAATACTTTATTTCCCAACAGGCAGAATCACTGTTAATGCTACTAGCATTAAGTGATAGAAGAATGAACACACTAAAGTAGAAGGTTTCTATTTCTGACGGAACATTTTTGTTGCAAACAAATGCCAGTAGATGACCTATAGCGGTGACTTATTAGCTGGAAAACACAATGGAACCACAGCATTCAGCCTTATCTTGTTTAAGTTGAAGTTTGATAACAATACCACATAAAATTAGTATTTACACATGTAGGGTATGTCTCAGGCTTTATTCCAAAAAAAAAAAAAAAGACCATTTGGAGACACCGGAAACAACCAAGAGTAAATACTATAAACTTGAACATAAAGACATCAAAACAAATGCAATGGTGGAAAAGTACTTCATATAAAAAGCAACTCAGAACAAATAATTTAAATTTACATTTGTGATGCTCCCGAATGCCTTCAGTGTGCCACGCTAGCTAATGTTAGCTTAGAATAGACCTGAGCAAAATGCAGCCCACCGAAAGGTTTCATGTGGCCCACAAGGCCATCATGGAAATACCAAAAATTAAAAATCAAGCATAGGCAGTCAATAGCATTTTGCTTACCATTTAAACTATTATCAGTACTTTATTTTGAAAGGACTTAGTGCTGTGTTTATTGGTAATGATAATGAACTGTATCTTTTATACTAAACTGTAACTTTATTCATTCAATGCTGTACATCCATGTTGTTTATGTTCTTCTACTTCTGCTGCTACTATCATTGCAACCTGTACAGTATGTGGCATGCATCATACACTGTAAAACATCAACACAATATTAGCTCACAATTCATCACATTGCACATGGTAGAAAGGGTGACCAACAGTAGACAACAGTGGAATTGCACTATACAGAGGGCACTCTATATAGTGCTCTCAATATGGTGCAATTATTTGGCACTGATTTGGCCATTATTAGGATAAAGGGCCTAATAACTGCCAAATCTCTAATGATGACCATTCCATTATTTGAGATTTAGCCATTATTAGGGCCTTATATCATTTGTGTCTGGCCCACGGGAGCCTGATCGATTTTTCATGTGAGATTTCTTTCTGGTTTCAGGGGCAGTATATACATTAATTATGTGGTATTTTTCACCCCAAGAAAAACAATTCAACATTAAAAGCCTACCTCTCAGAGTCCCACTGTCTGCAGAGAAAGTTCCACCGTCTGTAGAGAAAACAGAGGGTCCTTCCACTTCCCTTGAGTTCCTGGGAATCACCCTCGACACAAATTTCTTCCAGGCTTCACTCCCAACCGAAAAGCTCAGCCACATCAGCCTCCTGATCTCCAACTTCCTTCTCGCGCCATCCTGTACAAAACAGCTGCTTCTATCACTCCTCAGTCACCTTAATTTCGCCTTACACATTATCCCACAAGGACAAGCCTTCATCTCCCACTTACTATCAATCACTTCTTCCGTCCCATCACTCTTGAGTCCCATTTCTCTGGACGGCCCAAGTGGTACTGAACTCCGCCTCTGGCTCCACCTCCTTGCCAATTGGAATGGGATCTCCTTTTTCTGTGATGATCAGTCGACTCACTTCCAGGACATCCATCTGTACACTGATGCCGCTTCCTCTGTCGGTTTTGGGGACTTCTACAACGGAAGATGGTTCGCTGGAAGATGGCCCCCAGAGCTTGCAAGAGAAAGCCAGTTTACTTCCTCCGCCCTCTTTGAAATCTACCCCATAATATCTGCAGCTATACTGTGGGGCCATGAATGGTCTCACAAGTCCATTCTGATATAATGCGACAGTCTCGCAGTAGCCAACACGTTCAGGCAACCCACACCTGTGTTCTACTTCAAAATCCAATCACCTCTTAATCCATTCGTGACCCTTTCTAACTACTTACAATTCGGATATCCCAGAGCACAACCATGTCAGATCCTTTATTCATCTCCGAGTCTGGCCAAGTCGTTACCCGCTTCTGGTTCCACCAGCACTTCCGTCAAATACTCTCCTTGTTTGGTATTTTCCCCAGTATTTCTCTGGCCACTCCTTTAGAATCAGAGCTGCCACTTCGGCCTCCCGTAATGGCATCCCTGAGCACCTCATACAAATAATGGGCCACTGGCCTTCCCAAGCGTACCACTGCTACATTTGCTCAGACTTCAAAGATCTCAGATCTGCCCAATCCCATCTGAAATAACTGAAGATTTTTGCCCGGGTACTACGGCAGATTCTCCTCCGAAAGTTTCCCCCAAAACATAGCCACCGCGTAAAGAAGAACATTTATTCCATTCAAAATGCTTCAATTTTCGTTTGTTCACTTGTAAATAAATCACTTAAATGCATATTGTTGATGGTGTGGTCCTTGCTATTGAATTGAAGCTATTTAGCAGAGTTTCAGGAGCAGGACCACACCTCAACCACACCTCTTCCAGTATTAATACCTGCCTAACTCTCTCCACCTCTTTTGCTCTCATACTCCGCACCCTCATCCCAGTACAGTACAGTACTCAAGTAAATGTACTTTGTTACTGTCAACCACTGGTTATATCACAGGTCTTTATGTCACAGTAGGTACATTAAACTTTACTTGTTTAATCACACTTTTAAAGAAAGCTTAATCCATCATCAGGTAACCAGTATCATCCCTACTCCAAAGCATGTGAAATACAGTATATTACAATACTTTTATATAGCTAATGTTAGCTTCATACAGACACAGACTGAGCTCTATTAAAGGACACGTAAAGTGTTCGTTTAGTCATGTCATCATGACATGCTTACTGTGAGACTGTGAGGTAGTGGCTTACGGATACAGCTCAACAGCTGCGACAAATGCAACCCTGTGGTCATATTGGTGGTTTTGCATGTTTCATTTCAGTAAAATCACACTGATGTCTCTGGTAAACATTTTAAAAGCTCAGCAAGTGTTTTTTAGCTTCATTTCCTACCTTCCAGGTGGCCTCTGGTGTCAGGTAGCGTCAGCTGGAAATCCATCACAATGAACATTTCATGGCATTTGTGTTTTTTCCCCAGTGGCCTTGTTGTCACATGGTGGAACAGCTGCAAGCAGATACTCTTATTGTTGGTGCTTTCAGGGACATTTTGACGTGTGAGATCGGAGGGATGGCTGCTGAATAGCAACATTTAAAACGCAGTCAACAGCTATCAAACCAACATGATTCTGTTCAGAGTCACATGTACTGCAGGTCTTCGAGACACAGTTTCCCAACAACATAAACATGCTTATCATTTCATTGCTTTGTGGTAGTCAATATCTGGATCTCAGGCTGTCCATGAATGCACCATCAAATAGTATTTGAGTGACTGCTGCAGCAATCTTACTAAGTTCTTTTTGCTCTTTATTTTACTTTTTATACTTATACTTCTATACGGATGCATCATTCCCATTTTCAAATAAAGCACAGAATCTCATGATTCCTATTACTTTTTTTTTTTTTTTTAGATCTGTTACAGTTATTAAAATATGAATATTTTACAATAATATTTTATTTAATGGCTGTCCATGGAAGTGTGCATATATTCAACAAAATCTCAACTATACTTGCCAACTATATATGTAAAGTCATCATATTGGGTACTCATGTGCCCCATGGAGACATACTGAACATATTAATAAATTTCATAGCACCACCATGTGGTTGATTTAACGTTTCAGCTATCAGCTCATGAACGGTTGGAAGTAGAAGAAATATTTTGTACATTCTGGATTTTTTGGTAAAGACATGTATTGTTCTTTTGGCACATGTTTAATCTAATCTTCACCAAACTCAGTACATACCGTAGCAAAATTGAGTTCAGTTTTGGATATAACTTTCCGTTTGTAATTGTAATAACCAAAC
Source organism: Lutjanus campechanus (assembly GCA_027495735.1). Classification (NCBI taxonomy): domain Eukaryota; kingdom Metazoa; phylum Chordata; class Actinopteri; order Lutjaniformes; family Lutjanidae; genus Lutjanus; species Lutjanus campechanus. The sequence continues at coordinate 31,027 of JAJHUR010137354.1, read as the reverse complement.
TTTTGGAGGCATGGCCTGATCCACTTAATGGGCCGTAACTCTTCGATGATAAATTGGATTGCAACCAAAGTTGTGAATATTGTACATACAACCACAGTGCATGAATGTATAACATTTCATACATTTCTACCCATAGAGGGCGCTGCGGTAACAGTAAATAAATTACCATCATATCTCTTGAATACATTATTCAGTGACCACCAAGGCTGTGCCAGTGAGCCGCAGCAGCAGCAATCACGCACATTTTCTTCGAAAAATTCAAATATTCTAGTTCAGCTTGCTTGCTTGTTGCTTGCGAGTGAAGCAACACACAACAGTAACATGACAATGACAAATGTTTGAAAGGGACAGTTCACTCCAAAATCTCAAATACATATTTTTGGCCTGCAGTGGTGTTTGTCCTTCTGGATAGTTTTGGTGTGAGTTGCAGAGTTTAAGAGATGTCGTCCGTAAAAATGCCTGCCTTGTCTCCAGTATAATGGGATTAAATGGCACTCACTATGTGGTGCTCAAATAATCCACAGACCTTGTTGTAAGGAGTTCCATGTAGGAGAAACTTAAAGAAAATAGTTCCGGTAGATTCTAAAGTAATTGTGGTAGATTCTACTGCAGGAACAAAGTAACTATGTGGACTATAGTAAGTTACTGGGCCATAATTTATGGAACGAGACACTGGTTTTGAGTTTTTCAGATGAGACAACCTGCTGAAGTTCAAACCGAGCATCAGAATGGGGAAGAAAGGTGATTTAAGTGACTTTGAATGTGGCATGGTTGTTGGTGCCAGACAGGCAGGTCTGAGTATTTCAGAAACTGCTGATACAGTATACTGGGATTTTCATGCACAACCATCTCTAGAGTTTACAGAGAATGGTACGAAAAAGAGAAAATATCCAGTGAGCAGCAGTTTTCTGTGTGAAAATGCCTTGATGCCAGAGGTCAGAGGAGAGCAACCAGACTGGTGTGAGACGATAGAAAGGCAATGGTAACTCAAATAACCATTCATTACAAGCAAGGTATGCAGAAGACCTCTGACCTCTGAACGCACAACATGTCGAACCTTGAAGCAGATGGGCTACAGCAGCAGACGACCACACCCGGTGCCACTGCTGTCAGCTAAGAACAGGAAACTGAGGCTACAATTCACACGGGGTCACCAAAATTGGACAATAGAAGATTGGAAAAACATTGGTACCTGAGTATTATTGCTGACCATGTCCATCCCTTTATGACCACAGTGTACCCATCTTCTGCCGGCTACTTGCAGCAGGATAACACACCATGTCATAAAGCTCAAATCATCTCAAACTTATTTCTTGAACGTGGCAATCAGTTCACTGTACTCCGATGGCCCCCACAGTCACCAGATTTCAATCCAGTAGAGCACCTTTGGGATGTGGTGGAACGGGAGATTCGCATCATGGATGTGCAGCCGACAGATCTGTGGCAACTGTGTTATGCTGTCATGTCAATATGGACCAAAATCTCTGAGGAATGCACCTTGTTAAATCTATACCACAAAGAATTAAGACAGTTTTGACGGCCAAAGGAGGGGGGGCTAACCTGGTACTAGCAAGGTGTATCTAATAAAGTGGCTGGTGAGTGTATATCAGTAAGAAGGCAGATATCTCTACAGCCAATATCTACAAAAAAAAACTCTAGATGGATAAGCAGCTCTACAGGCCAGGGGAAAAATATGCATTTTTGATTTTTGGAGTGACCTGTCCCTTTAAATAGCTTTAAATTGTTTCTCTCATGCTGGGTAGCAGCAGTGCAGCTTCACAGTATGACAGCCTTTACCTTGATAACCCCAGTGATTGATTCATCTGTGTTTCAGTGAATGAATGCATGAGATCATATATCATACAGTGACAACATGTTATCACATGTTGGAAAACATCCAATGTAAAGCTTTCATGCCTGACTCACCATTGTGGCATATGACTTGGTAACAGAACAAAACAGATGTTTATTTCTGTGGAAATATTATGAATTATTAGTTTTAATTGGGCCCTTGGATTCCCTTCACACTTTCCTAGTCACTCTGCTGGTGTCTATCAAACAGTTCATTTGTGAGGCCATCAGATACATTATTGATGCACTATTAGTACCACTCTGCTTTGAAAAACACAGCCATCTCAGTAGATAAATATGCAACGAAAGAAATCATTAAGCAGCCCGGCCAAGCTTGACTGCCACGAAGTTCAGCAAAGTGCAACAGCAGTCAAGCCCATGTGTCTATAAAATCCCCCGGATCAATTGAAGAAATCAGAGACAAATCCCAACAGGACTGGCACGGCTGTTTGGCAAAAAGTAAGTCACTGGAGTGAAATTGATTATTTGACAATCCTGCTTAACTCCACACGTCAAGCCAAGCCTTATGGATTATCATTACACTCATGGACAATCACTCACACAAACAGTGCGCCGGCCAGCCCGAAGATCAGTAACAGTTATGTCTAGCACAGCAGATAACACAGGACCGGTGGCCAACAATCTGATCTCTACATGTCGAATTAATCACCAACAACCAGCTTAATCCACAATATCAGCCTTCTTCCAGCCTCTCCACTGCACACAGCACATTCAGAGCTGTTTGAACAATTAACTTGCTATCTTTCATTTGAGCCTACGTAGAACTGTTGTATAAGCCTCCCCCACTTTACCTCGCCCACTCTCACACAATCTATATTGCTACCGAGACTGTCAAAAAATGTGAGCAGTTGGCTGGGGTACCAGAATCCTCAACATTATACTGTTGTTGTTTTTTTTTAAATTAACATATGAAACAGCTGAATAGCAATTATGCATTCATCTAAATGTGTCTATTTTAATGTAAGTCGATGTCAAAAACTCAGTAATGGGAAGGGAGGGACGTTCTCTCAACAGGCATTCAGAAAAATTCATTATGGGAGGAAATGTGTAAAAAACAAAGCTATCGGATGTAAGGGTTTATAAATGAGATTGTCAATTTATAAGAGTAGTGTTGTTGCAATATTCAAGCCACAATTTCAGTCCCTTACCCAGCGCTTAGTCAAAGTGCAAGAAAAAAATCCTGTGACATGTTTGATTTTCAGGCTGTCTGCAGAATCAGGTGTTTCAACAAATGCCCAGTGACAACAATGTGTTTATGTTCATGTGACAAAGCCATGACTGTTGCTCATCAAGAGCAAAGGAGGGAACAGTTTGACATTGTTATTGAGCCACAGAGTCCACAGGGGGAGGAGGTCAGGGTGGATGGATGGGACGACAAAACGTCTGACTCTGACACAGGAGAAAGCTGTCTGCTTCCTGTTTTCTACCAAGTCGATGTCTCTTAACCTTTAACACAATTGTTCCCTAAACTTTAAAGGCTAACTTTGGTATTTTTCAACCCAGACGCTATTTTGCCATGTTTGTTTTGTCATTTGGATTTTTAAAAAATTATTCTTTTCCTTACAAACCTCCAGCACCATTGCAGTACAAAACATACTTTCAGTGGTAATAAAGAACACAAGCCAGACATGCAAAACTACGCAAAAACTAAAAGCAAATCCCACAGCACAGCATGATAGGCCAACCACCTTCACAACACACAACACCCCACATCATATAAATTATCTAATAGTCCAGCAGTAACTCAGTTGAGGCTGTAACTTTGCCTTGTTTTTGTGTTTATGTGACTAATGACAATTAGTCCACAACTGAAAAAGGTCCAGTATTGAAGGGCAACTGGGCATTGTCAAAGTACGTCTGGTTGTCCAAAGGTGCTTGTTTTGCCACCGACAGGCTCAAATTGTTATTCTAAGTGTCTGACAGCATTATAGATAAGATGCCTACAGAGACAGAGATTTGTGTTTTTTTTCAGAGTAAGATCCAATTTACCTCTCTTGCCAAAACAACCAGAGAAAAAGTCATTTTATTTCATCGTAAAACACACTTCAATTAACAATTAAACTCATCAAATCCATCTTGGTTCATCTTTAGACTGTTCCAACTATCGCCAACTCTGGTTTGGTTGAAATAAACCTTTGATTCACAGAATTAGATGTAAAAGTACCAGGAGAGGAGCGAGAGGAAGGTTGGATACCCTTCAATGAAGAAACCAACAAAACGATCATTCTTAAACTAACCAAGTTGCAACCAAATCTTACCCACGTTTTGGAAAGCACTACCAAATGATGTCCTCCTGAGAGTCACGCTGTGACGCATGTGCCATAGTAGAGAGAAGTTATAAACAGCTTAGAGTATTTTGCTGCTTAATTCAAAAGACTTTGTTGTTTTACTTTACAGCTACAGTACATGTTCTTTCTGATAGGCGAAGATTAGACCATACAGGCAGTGGTGGAAAGTACAGAAAATCTGTACTCAAGTACAAGTTCTGTTGCAATACTAAAATATTATTCAATTTCAAGTACAAGTACTGGTGTTAGAAAAATACTTAAGTAAAAGTACAAAAGTAAAAGTAAGTAAAATAAACAAAAATAAACAAACAGAAATAAACAAACTGTTTTAAATAACTTGTTTGAATAAGTGCGGTCGAATTACCAACCATCAAGTGGGGGGGTCTAAGGCACTAATGGCAATAGTGTGACAGAAGAGGGCCAAGCTCCCCAGGCTCAAGAGATAGAGGCTTGTTCGAATTAAAATATAATAAGAGACGAGGGTGAGACTGTTTGGTGGGCAACCGCCAGACCCTCAGGAGATGGTCTGCCCATTTTATTCAGCACTTTTTATTTTCTTGCCCCTTCTCTCTTTTCCTTTTTTTCCCCCTCTTTCTCTTTTTCTCATTTATTTCCTTATTTTATTTTAGAGATATTATTATTTGGTGGTTGGCATTGGGAGGATACGCCAACATCTGCCACATAAAACCATCTGTACCCAGAACCCCCAGTGACTGATCAGGTCCAGGGCAGCTCCACCGGCCACTCCTCATGTGGGAGGATGTTGGATGGAGCATTGATGGTTGTTTCGTGTGTGTGTTCATGTGTGTCCTGTTTCGTTGTGTTTGAGGGGTAAGTAAAGAAAGGAAAAGAAGATGTGAGAGAAGAAAACAAAAACAAACAAACAAAAAAACAAACAAACAAAAACAACCTTTAAGGAATGCAGATATATAGATGAGTAACTGTGCAATAACGGATTTAGTAATAATAATAATTATTAGCTATGTTATCAATACATTATTGAGGTGAAGGAGTAATGCCGAAGAAAAAAAACAAAACCAAAAAACAAACAAACAAACAAAACACAACATCCAAAAAACAAACAAACAAACAAAAAACAATAGCAACGATAATATCAGCAACAATAGTGATAATATAGGAAAACTTATGATAGTAAGAATAATAATGATAATGATAATAGGGCTGCAAATTCTGTGCATTTTTCTTAACTGATAGCTGAAAATGCTAACAATCAATTACATATAAAACATATGTTTTTGTTTTGTCATTTCTTCTCATTTTGTTTTGTGTTTTTTTTTTTCTCTTTCTTAGTTTGATTATTTTAACAAATGGCTCTGCCAGACAAAATAATGTCAAAAGAGGTGCAGTTACTGCCATTTCTAGACCAGTGATTAAATATCCATGAATACATTTTTAATTTGGTTATATTCTCAATGGTGATTAATCGATAAACATCCTCACTCCAAACCTGTGCTGCTGACGTGTTTAGTTTTCCGTCCATATGTCATTGTTTTCACTGGCCAGTTTGCAATCAGATCACCTGATTGGCTACAAAAATGCAGATGAAAGGTTTGGATATCAATTCAAATTGCACTCAGTACTCGATTATGAAGTAACTAAGTAGATTAGATAGTGTAATGCATACTGAAGTACAAGTAAAAGCACAGACTTGAAAATCTACTCATAAATCGTACAGGTACCCCAAAAACTACTTAATTACAATAACTTGAGTATTTATTTATTTATAGCCCCTGCTTCAAACCCTACTTCATCCCCCTTGGCGCCTCATACTGATGCACACACAGTACCCTTTAGTAGCTGTATGAGACACTGCCAGAAAGCCTTTTTAATGCGGGATTAACATTGTGAAAGCTTTGCATGTTTGGTTTGGTTTAGACACCAAAACTAGGTTTAGGAAAAGGTACTCACATCACATGTTGTAACCCAGTGTTATGTACCTTAAATCTTTGATTTGGTAAGAGACACAAACTCCTACTGGGTGAAAGTCCTGTGTGTGCTTGGCCCATCCATGCACTCCACATCCTCCATGCACAGACTTTCTTGCTCTATATACTGTACGAATGATGAAAGCCAGGATTGTTGCCAGGGGGCATGCCAAAACAGCGCTATTTGTTGAGTTGGGAATGAGAATGTACTGAAGCTACAGCATTTTATGCTTCTGTCTTATGAGACCCTTAACATGATCAGCATTGCTGCTCCTTGTACTCCGGCATCAGAAAGTAACAGCAGAGACCCCAGTAGGTTGGATGTGATCGTTAGCTCCAGGAGTCAAGTGAAAGGTGTCAGGTTGGGGCCCGTCTGCTCAGTGAACCATCGATTTCATTTCTGACTCCACTCATTTGGTCCTCTGTGTGAAGATCCTGCCTCCATGCATATTTCAGCTGTCTCCACTGATGCTGTCTTTCTTACAGTAAGTCAGCCTCACCTGCCATGACGGTCGCAGAACAGACAGAGGCATATATTTCATTCAGCAGCATTCAAAACCGAAAAATAAAATAGCCCCTGCACTTCTTATGATTCATGCCTGCGGGCCTCCCAGAGAGTAAATTGCACCGTGTCAAATTATTTGCTTGTATGCCAGAAAATAGCAACCAGATATATATTCTAGCAATTCTTCCAGCAGCATTGCTATAGAACGAACAATTGTTACAATACTTCAGCATTCTGGTAACCACACTGAAATCTAGCTGGAGAAAAAGGGCTCGGGATGATTTTCAACAGACTAGTTTTGTTGCGAGCAGTGAGAAAGAGAGCAAAAGATGAATATGCCAGAGGCTCCAACTCCGGGGACCTGGGGGGGAAGAGGATGGCATATTTAATGCCAGCATTTTCATGCATTTTTATTCACCAGCAGCATCTCTTGTATTGCATACAAAAGCGACCCCCCAGTCATATTAATCCACATGTAAATTTCAGTGTCAGTTTTCTTTCATAGGGACTGCGCAGGGATTTGCGATGACTCCAGGAAGAGAATGGCAGATGTGAGTGTAGGGAACTGTAAAAAATATGTCTGCGCGGGTGTTGGGGCTTAAAGTAAGGGAAATCCCACAACCCTGAGCTGCGTAACGTTTAAGTTGCACAGTTTAGGATGTACGATGCACCTGAGATGGCAGGTGGGGATGGGAGGGATGGTGTGGCATTGGGAGCAGTGCTGTGAAAGTACTGCAGAGCAAAGCAGAGCAGAAAGCCTGCTGCCTGCTAATGAAGCCCTGAATTGCGTTTGATGAGCTGACGGCTGCTGGCTTCACGCGCTTGAACGTTCTCCAGTCATAGTTAATCTTTTTCATGGTAAATGACGCTTCTGCCCGAGAGACGGATGAATGGCCTGACTTTTTCTGACATTTATTTGTGTTGCCGTTTGGCATGATAATCACCACTGGCCATCTGATAGGCTAGTTGTCAAATCAGACCTCACTAACCGCAAGGTCAAGTAAGGAAGGGTTTCATCTCGTTGTGCTCAATCGTGTTCGGCTCAAAGCTTCAGCTTCATGTTTAATTAGCTGGTAAATACTCTGATTGCAAGAGCAGACGGCAGCGGCTGACTCAGGCTGTCTGAGGGGCACGGGTGAAACAGCTTCAATCCATGGTTCTGATGTGTCTTATAGTACAGGCCAACTAATTTTCCAGCACGTAGGGCAGCTTGTAGGCACTCCACTGAAAGACCACCCTACCATTTATCCACTACAAGAACACTCTAGAGGGCACTTTACCACATTTTATCCACTACAAGGACACTCCAGAGGGCACTTTACCATGTTTTATCCACTTCAAGGACACTCTTAAGGGCACTTTACCATGTTTTACCCACTACAAGGACACTCTGAAGGGCACTTTACCATGTTTTATCGACTACAAGTGCACCCTAGGAGGCACATTACCATCTTTTGTCCACTGGAATGGTGGCTGCATCCAAGAAGACTCTTTTGTGGTGTTTTTTTCAAACATGGGGGCATCAGGGGCGGCAATCACCAGTGGTGGATGTTAAGTACACAGACAGCTCAACAGTGTTCAAGTTTTAGCAAGCCCGAACAAGAGATTAGTTGACACCGCCGGCTTTGTTCATATAAACACAGCAGATCACAACAGGGACCGAGGGACCAAGTTCAGTAAAACTCATCTTGTCGTCTTACTGTGTGTGTAAGTCATTGTTGTAGTGAGGACAGCACAAGCTCATAAATGGAAGGTAATAATAATGGGCTTAAAAGAGGATATAAATGCTGCCTTTCTTATGTCCTCAGGCATCAGGTTGCCTCAGAGGCTCAGGGCCTATAATGGCTAATAGACATTCAAACATATCATCAAACTGGAGCTTTGATTGTAGAGCCCAAGGCGAGAAATCTACAGTTTACTCATTTCAAAAGGGAGCTAAAAGAGAAGCAATATACAGTAGATTCGGGCCTATCCACATCTCGCTTAAAAGTTTGAAAATATTAATTTTCGATGATTTCTCATTTGGATTCTTGTGAAGAGCCTCACTGCTCCGTTCTAAGGGAAACGTGAAGGTGAATACAGGGTGAAAACAAAGCGAGTACAGTAAACAAACTTCTTGTTTTAACATCTAAAGTTCAGTATAGTTTTGTTCTTCATCATCCTCTATCTGTTCCTCTTTTCTTTCTTCTTTTTCTACCTTAAGATGATGTGCACCTGAGATGATGCACATTTATATTCAAGTGACAGATTTTATTTGATCCCCAGTATTAATGCAACAAAATTGTCAGTGTTATTACTTTAACTCTAAATCACAAATGACAAATTTGTCTCGAAGGACTTTTCAACAACGACCGTCCTTAGAGCCTCAATTCCTCTTTAAAGAAAAGAAAGAGGAAGAGGAGGAAGAGGATGGATCTGTCTTCCAGAAAAGACATGGAATAGATGTTATGTGTACAGACTATGCAGAAATAACATCAGTTAATTAATATGGAGAGACAGAATAACATTATTAGCCAGATGGATTTTAATAAACACTATATGAAGAATAAGTGAAGGTTGTGTTACTGGAGCCAGACAATCTCCTCTGTACCACAAAGAGCTGAAAAGAGGACAGACTAAAAAAACACGTAAGACAGATTCAAAGACACCATTCATACAGACAGACAGAGACAAGGACAGCTCAGTTGTGATCTCGTTTAATTTTCACAATGTTCTTTTCTGTCAAAAAAACTTGCTTGCTTTTTTTCACTATTTCTCTCGCAAGGCTGATTGAACCCGATGAATAATATTCTAGGCTGGTCATGCATGTGAGAGAAGTTAGCCTTCAGGCTTTCTGCTAGAAAGGTCTTTAACAGGTCTGCTTTATCCTAAACCGCAACCTTTTTCTTAAACCTAACCAAAAAATTGCACTCAAAGTCAAGTCTGTTTTATTTATAAAGTGCCAAATCACAACAGAGGTTATCGCAGAGCAGCTCACAGTACTCTAACACTATCATTTACAGACCCAACAACAACAAAAAAAAAAGATATGAATGTCAAGTAAGTCTAAAAATAAGAAATCAGACAGCCCTGAAGGTTAACTTCCTTAATACCATTGATCATCCTTTAAAGTACCATCAGACCAAACTTACATTATTATTAGAGGTTTACTAATAAAGTAAAACATGTAAAGAAGAGGGATGCACAATTCTAAAGAGCTCTATAGATGTGTGTGCCAAATTAGGAGTTTTTCAAATGGCAGTATGTCCAGAGTTATGTCCAGACCAATATGTAACAACTACCATCCAAAACTGAGTTCTGCAGTCCAAATAGAGAGTTGCAGTTGCCATAGATGGTGTATTAAATAGCTTGCAATCATATTCAATATGCAGTCTACGGCTGAAGCCAGTTGTTGCCCCCCCCCTCCTCAGACTCAAGGAAGCTCTGGCAGGCTGCAGTCGTGCGAGACAGTGCATGCGACATCATAAACTGACAATAACAAGTGAAGATGAGTCCTCCGCTGTAGGTTGATCAGTGGTTTATAACTGTCAGTTGTCTGTCAATGTAAAAGTTAAGCCCCTCATCCTGAAAACAAAAGCCCGCTGCTCTGAAATGACACTGGATGATGAGTTAAGTGGCTGCCTGTCTCACTGCCTGTCAAACTCCATCATATTGCTGAATTTAAACATTATAAACATCTGCTCCTTCTAAAGATTATTACAACTCACAAACAGACACTTGCTCATTCAGCGAGTATTCAGAATTAATTTGTACTCAAATCAACGTGAAACCAGCAAACAACAACACAAGTTAAAGAAATGTATTTTTTTTAATTGTTGTTGATTGTCAGAGAAGCAAGTATTCCAACTTTGCATCTTTCTTTAAACTCTGATGACATATTATAGTTATTTTATGATTTATTACAGTAAATATATTAGCAGATTTCTCCTCTAATCTGGGGGTTACAGTCATTTGTTTTAGAAAGTATTTTTTCAAGGATAATCTTATATGTTCTTGTTGAAAAAGAATGAATCACATTTTTCAGAATTTTGATAATCAAACATTGAATGTCTGTATCCTGGAGGACATATTGTCCACACGGTGGTATTAAACACAGATTCCCTTTTGGGGCCTAAACTCTACAGATAATCAATAATATAAATGTGTGAAATATCGATTACTCTTTATTTTACTTTTAAATATGCATTGCTGATTAATTCACCAGTCTACACATTTTTGCATGGTCTCTGGTCAAAATGCTCACAGGTTTTTCCTGATTCCTTAACTTCTATTGCCACCGGGGAATCACGGGGAAGATGGTTCAACCAAAACAGGAATAAGATGATTTGTTCATAAATCAAGTTTTATTCAAAGATTAGATTTGTCTCCAGCGTTCAAAACGTGTGTATAACAATTGTTCAGTTGTTTTTTTCGCTTTTTGGCACATGATCCATTTTTTTAAAAAAGGGAAATGTAAAATGTTCAATTCACCCCCCTAAACTGGCGATGTATCTCACGAGTTACAGAGCGCCGGGTGGAAACCGAAGATCACATTTTGAAAGAAAATTGTTATTTTAGCCAAGAAACATCAGAAAATATAAAAATATTTATGTTTGCTTGCCCATTTAAGGCAAGCCAACATATAGAGCTTTTAAAAAAGGATACTAAATCATGCACAAAAAAAAAAATAAAAAAAAAATTGTGTGTTACATAATTTTGAGATTAGTTAGGTTTTGAGTCTTTCGGTGACTGAATAATGATTCATATTTCTATGTATGCATCGAAAAAAGCTACAGTCTTGCGGATTTATTGGAAGACAATACGAGAGTGTCAATCCTATTCCATTAGCTCAGTTCTCCATATAAACACAACCCTGTATGATCAGTTGATGGAATGAAAGCAATAGCTCATCTGAAAAACTGGTCATTCATAAGCTGAGAACAAACTTGCACTCAGTGACAAGTCTTTGCATCAGTCGCTGTAAACCCGTGCCGGGGAAGATTAAACACGGTGTGGTCACTGTCAGACTACTGATGGTATGGAAAGTGAACGGAGGGGTGAATGGAAAGTCAGAAAATTGGATGGAAATGAGAAGCATAGATATGATTCATTATGGAGCATGAATAAGATTAAATGCTGGCTAAGGAAGTGTTTTGACTGAGAAGAATAAATGGTGGACAGTTGGAGGTCAAATGAAACACTGATGGATCTGATGCATATGTGATGGCTGGGTGGAGCCATTCCAACACCATTTAACTAACCTTGGTGAGTTCACAGCCACTTTGGAGCATCGGTTCGAATCAAAGTTGCCCACAAATTCCATATAACTTTGGCACTATTCAGACTTATTAAATTGTGCCCCCACTTATACTGTTCATCTTTGTGATCAATAATTAAGTTGTCCCTGCTAGTCACATACTGCACCACTCAATGGAGCCATTAACAAAGGCTTCTCTGTTCAGAGCAGAGTATTACGATGTGCATAATGGTCCGCTGAATCCTAATGCAGGGACAACTCAGATCTACATGCAGCAAATGAAAGATGAGCAGTGTTAGAAAAGCCTCCACCAACAGGGGGGATAATGGAAAAAGCGATGGCGTTTCAGACTGAACATTCAGCAGTACGAGGCACCAAAAGCTAATAGAGCTGCTACAACTTTCCCTTTGTCATGATTTTAAGTTCGCCTCCAGCCATGTGTCCTCTCTGACTACTCTGCAGCTTTTCGCCTGCAATATCTAGAAACAAAACAAAAAAAAATATATACAAAATCATCCGGTGTAAAATAGCAGTCCATCCAGTTATCTCTTCAGATCAAAATGACCAATTTCCTCAAGTGAAGTTTGCTTTGTTTTCACTCAAAGGCAAACCTGCAGTGGAGCCAGGCGCTGACTAATCTCTGTAAACACATATCTGCATATGAATGCGCAATCTGTCGGCGAGGGACAAGACTTTGGTATCAGAAGCGTTCTGGTTTCCATTTGTAGTCGGAGTAGTTTTAATAGGTTATGATAATAATAAACTTTATTTTCATAGCACCTTTCATAAAATAGAATGCAGCTCAAAGCGCTCGGCAAGAGAAACAAATCAATAACACAGGTATTAAAAACCAAACAGGGAAAATGATAGAATAATAAAGCCCAAAAAGAGGTTTAAAAAGTAGAATAATACCAGTAATAAAAACAAGTCAGTTAGGTAAAAAAAAATGTGTATGGCTATAAAGCCAATGTCAATGGCAATAATATTGGAAAAAGGTGGAATTAAATCAATTTTGGTTTATGTACGTCTATTTAGAGAGCATGAGACACACTGGCCGAAATGCTATCTCAGACCCCATCAGCTATCATCTGACAATGATTAAGCATTTTATTAGCTTTTGTTTTAATTTATCTATATTCATCTGCACGTCTGTTTATGGAAGATCAGCCGAAAAGTCATATGTCATCCATTCTTGTGTCTAAAGTTGATAATTGGACTGTAAACAGTGACCAGCGCATGGAAGAGGAAGTCTTGGCCCGTATTTCCATTACTCACATATCAGATCGCCACACCAGAAGTCCCAGAACATTTGCCCCCAGAGGCTAAATTGTTATCGAGCAATATCTGATGAGTTCTGAGTCTGGGATGTGACCAAAACTGGGACTGATTTAAATCTCCGCAGCAATATATCTCTAATATCTGAGTTGTCATTTGCAAATTGACAGATTAACAGCTCAGAGTGCTACATGTAAACCACAATATCTTAATGGTTCATTGTGTAAAATTTAGGGGGGTTTTATTGGCAGAATGTGTCAGATAGGGAACATAATATTGATGATATTAATTTTTTTTAATCAATTCCACCCCCAATTATTGTTAACGATTGAAAAAAATTGTGCTGTGAAAGGGGGGCATGCCAAGAAAAGTTTGGGAACCACTGGGCTACAGTGCATTAGGACAGTGGTTCCCAATGTTTTTCCTACTTGTATCGAAGGAAAGCTGAGTCCAGTCCAGGACTCCTGAACAGTTTCTCTTCAGTGTGCTGTTGTCCAAACCAGCCCTCAGTTTTCTGTCTGACTAAGCTGCGGTAAACTTCAGTTCTCACTGAATAAAGCTGGACTGGACTTGATTTTTCTTCAAGGAATACATGTTTTGAAGGACCTGAGGACTCTCAGGGACCCGTCTGAAGGTTTTTTTCTACAGTAGAAACAACCAGAAAATAAGAATCTCTGTGGGTCTGCTACCTTAGTAAAGGCTTATTATATTCCAACTTTTTAAAATTTCATCTTTGAAGGTTTTTTTTTTCTGCCAATTCCATTAAAAATAAGGAATCTAATTTATTTAGCTTACACGTTTCATTGGGCTAAATATATTATTTTATTGTGTGATATTTAACTGGCCTGTGAAAGTAACAGCTATCAATGGACAATTACGGTTTGAAAATGTAACATTAATCAATGCTTAAGATCTGCTATAAATAATAATATCCCTGTCTCTCTGACAAAGTCTCTGCCAGTCAACTCTGTCTCTGTGTCAGGGTGTGGATACTGTGGCTTTCCCTCCTCCTCCTCCTCCTCCTCCTCCTCCTCCTCCTCCTCCTCCTCCTCCTCCTCATCCTCCTCCTCTTCCACTGCAGCTGCCTGTTCTCTTTCTTGCGATGTTTTATGTGTTTGAACAAAGTTGTACAGCCTTCCGACCACACATCTACAAACAGTACAACACGGAAGAGAGAAACTGAAACTGACCCCTTTTCTGGCATTGATCCTATTGATGCCAAAACTGATGTTCAAAAACAAGACGTAGCATCGGAAGTATCGATCCGCCCTCCCCTAGTGTTGGGTTGTTGGAACTGAAGTGAGCTTGAAGTGAACAGCTGGGCTGATTTGCACTGAGAGAGTCGCTGAAGTTAGGTTTGTAACTGACCGTTAGGGAGGGTGAGGGGAGGGGGAGGCGGTTTCTTTGTGTGTTGGTTCATCGGACCTATATAGTGTTGGGGGACCATGGCTCAGGCACGTCACCGAGCCATGTTTCAGGTCTGCCCAAAAAATCCTGCACACAGAAATTGTGAACAGCTGTTTAACCGTCTAACTACAATTCAGAACTACGTAGTTCTCAGTCTTTTCATATGTTTTCAGCAACTATTTTCTAACATGTATAATGTGTTCAGAAGAAAAACTTTCATCCTTCACACAGACTTTCTTCTTGATTGCCAGTTCTAATGTCTAATCTCGCTCATCTCATTTGATGAATTGCTTTTATTCTTTAACAAACTCCCACTGAGCAGAGCTATATATTGTATCTGGTGTGCAAATAAATCCACTTCAGAGCCACTTCTATCAAATTAGAGCATCGCACAGGGTACCAGTGCTTCCACCGAGACAAAGACCAGTCCAATACTGTTTCTCTCATCAGATCCCGCCATAACACTAAACAGAGTTTGCTGCCATACGCCCACAGGAGCAGTCAGTGGAGCTGATTAGAAAACTGTCTGATGAGGGTGAAGGATGAGCCTCTAGACCTCCATCATGTGGAGAGAGCCTGCAGACGAATCCACTAAACTTCATAAACAAACTCAATCAATCGCAACGATGAGACGGTCTGAGTGAGCGTGCCGAGGGGAGACTGGGAGCTGTTTTCCATTCAAGGCCTTGAATTTGGAGGCTGGGATAACATTTCTGACTAAGCAATAATGTCGTGAAAAAAAAAAAAAACACACAATCAAGGATCGAGAAATAGACAGATCTGGGAAGAGAAACAGAACTTCAGACAGCAGAGCTCAAGAACCAGATGTGACTCAGATGGGTAAAGAGGTCTGGACATCAGTCAGACAAAGATTTAATCAGATTGGTATTTTAAAAGATGATGATGCTGATTCACAATCACAACATCAAAAATGACATCTTGACTTTGATTCACCAATGGTTGAAACATCTTTTTGCAGCCCTCCTTACATGGTTCAGCTCTGTCATCTCTCACAACAAAAATGGTCTGAAAATGTTCTTTTCTGTTATTTAAGAATCTGGGGGAAAAAAGACTCACATTAAAAGATGACTAAAATTTAATTTATAATTGTTCAATGTATTTTATTTGATAATAAAGTCATGGAAAACTGTTAAAATGTAAATGTCGCTTTAAAGCAACACTGTATCATCATGGATTCCCACCATGACATCTTTGGTGCTGTGTTTTTAGGTTTCTATCTATTGCATTAATAATTTTTTTTTAATTTTTTATTTGGACTCATAAGCAGTGAGCAGCAACACAACAAATGTTTGCAACATACTGTCTGTCAGGAAAGTCACACACCAGAGAAACTGAAAAGAAGCATTTATATTTAACACAAACGATCAAACACTGAAATGTGACTCGCTGTCTTGTTTTGAAGAGGTTCTGATCGTTTGGTTTGATAGACCGATGTAAAGTTTGCTGAAATATGCTCACACTCTTTAACAAGGCGGTTCCGCAGGGGTACAATGTTGCCTTAAGGTAACATCCAGACAAATGAACTGATGAAGAGAGGTCATTTTTAACGTTTGTCAGTTTCAAATGGCATTAATTTGAAACTGGTGAGACAAGTGAATATTCTCTGTTACTACTTCATTAGTACTGCAGCAAATGTTATCCAAATTTTAAACAGTTTTTTACCAACTGACATCACATGACAAATTTGCCTCAAAGGGCTTTCTGCGCAGCATTCAACACCCTTTATCCTCAGTCCCTATCAAACTGGCTGCAAGCAAATCAACGTTCAGAGCATGTGTATATAGGCATATATATGAGTATTTAATATGATTGTCAATATGAAGATTAGTTGACCTTCCAAGTTTAACACTAGTTCGGTCTGACAACTCACGTTTTAGAATGTTTATTTCAGCAGCAGAACATATTAGAGTTTGGCATCTAGGCTCTGACTTCATCACTCCCACTTGTTTATCTTTTCAAAAATGAAATAACTGCAAAATGTAAATTTTGTCAAATTTATTTATATATTTATCAATATACATGCCATCACGTGTCATTAACTGTAATGGTTGCATACATTCATAGCAATATTTTTTTCTGTAGGATAATAACCATCAGTGATTCGATTCAAATTTGAGCTTTAATGTGGGATAATTCAGAGCGAGAAACAGTTAAACGTATTTTATGAGGTTATAAACATGTTATTTGAACATTAAAAATAACAAATTTCCTCCCAGAAACATCACAAAAAATAGCCTATGGGAAAAGGCTGGAAACAAGTACAAAAGTAAAACAAAAAAAGTTGTAAACATTGCTATTTCTAATAATAAATTGTTTAAAAATTTGAGACCTTTAATATAAAATATAGTGAGATATAGGTGCCAAGACAAAAGGGGTTACAACCGTCCCGGGTCTCCCCTACTATTATGTCTTATTTGTCTTTTAATATGGGGAAATTGGAAATCCAACACACACAAAAAACAGCATCTGTGTTTAAAAACAGACATAGAGAGGACAGAGAGAGACTCACATGCGCGCTCATATGTACTAACAGAGGAGCTGTGGATAACATCACACACAGAGGGAGTGCGGCTTCATTCTTTACTCAGGATGCCATTACTCCACAATATCTTTACTTAGCAAACAGGTGTTTGCTGGTGAGACTGAATGCTGTATATTGCACCTTTAACACTCTTGTCTGTTGGGAGCAAAGGAGGAAATGGTGTTTCAATGTTTCCTTAAACTCAACCAAGTGATTTTTTTTTTCTTCCTTTTTTGGCAACACTGATTCAAAGCCGTTTTTGAAAGCACTGACAAACACCGCTATCCCGCTGACAGAGGCATCAGATCTGAAAATCTAGTATGAGTCATTCTGGAAAGCAATAATAAACCATGTATTTTTTCATAGAAAGGCAAATGTTTTTCAGACACTTTCAGGCAGAGCGAGAAGAGAGGATATAGTAAAAGCCTTTACTTCATCAGGCATATTGGTTTGCGTTTTAAACCAATATGCCTAAATAAAAGCTTTTCATGTGACTTCTCTTTTATCTTTGAACAGGTTTTCTTAAAAATTAACAAAAAATGATTCATTTTTAAGTGTACAATATCTGCTGCTAGGGTTTTTTTTATCACAAAATCATTATTCACTCTTGGTATAATTTCACTCCACGCTGTGCAATATCAATACCTAACAAAAGCTTGTTATCATTGTGACAGTACAATATGTGAAATACCAACTTCATATGCACTCAACTGGTGAGTCTGTTTACTGTTTTAATGCAGACAATGTTTATGTTCTTACTTTCTAGTGTTTCCTTCTCTCTATAATGCTTTTATTTTAAGTTTTATAACAAGATTTAGGAACAGAGACATCCTCATCCCTCCCTCTCCGACCCCCCCTTTTTTTTCCTTCTCTCTTCACATGAATACGGGAACCACAGGGGCTCCGAACACCAGAAGATTGCAAGAGGTGGTACCACCACCCAGAGTCTCAACCCCACCTGGTTCCAACCGGTCCTCTGGCAACCAGCCGACGCTGCCATACCAATCTGTCCGTCCAACACCTTAAATCCTACATGCTCTCCCCTATTTCCTCGCATCCCGTACATCCCTCGTCCAACATCCCCTTATCCCTCTCACTTCATCCCACATCACTTTACCCTCATCCCTCCATCCATCAAACCCTAACCCCTTCCCTCCTTCCCTCCATCCTGCATCCCCTCTCCAGACCCCTACCTAATCATCCAAGCACTCATCCATCCTTAATAACTAATAAACTGTTCAAATGCATATCTATGTTGGCGTGGTCTTTGTTAGTGAATATTTCCTTGTGTTTATATTCCTATATTTACATACTCATTATTTACACACTCGAAACGCAACCATAATTTGTCTCTTGCCATTCATACCATTCATATTTTTTCAGAAGTTAGGTCCCATGTGGCACATCTTCTTCACTTCTCTATAGCTGCCAAAAATCCATCTGACATGACTCAGGCAGAAATCATGTTCACGGGCAGGGTAGTGCTTAAGTTTTATTCATGTTAGGTCATGTTTGCTGACTTCCTTCCTCATCCTCTGATGCATTCAACATATCCTGTGTTTTCTCAGAAGCGATAGCAACTAGTAACTACAGATCACAACAGCTAGCAGGACATGCACTATTACCATGAATAAAATTTGGACTGATGTAAGTACACAGCACAGCAAAATACACAACATAAATCTAGTTTTAGACATTTTAATGTGGAAATGTTACATATTATAGCTTCAAGAGAACTTTAATGGGACGGTGCACCCCCAAATCAAAAATACGTAGTTTTGGAAATACAGAGATTTTGCCCTCTCTCTAGTATAATAGGGCTGGATGGCACTCAATGGTGCTCAAAGCACCAAAATAATCCACAGACCTTGTTGTGAGCAGTTTTATGTAGGAACTATTTCCTCTCTGCAGTAGAATCTAACAGAAATACATTAGAATCTACCGGAACCTTTTCGGTAAAAAAAAAAAAGGTTTCTGGACAGAGACACTGGTTTTGATTTTTTTCCAATCTATTTTTAGTGCTTTGAGCACCATTAGCCGTCTAGTCCCATTACATCAGAGAGAAGCCAGACATCTCTGTGGCTGACATCTCCAAACTCTGCAACTCACACCAAAATTATCAAGATGGATAAATAGCACTACAGGCCAGGGGACAAATATGTAGTTTTGAATTTGGAGTGAACTGTCCCTTTAAGGCTCCCAGACTTACTACCCATGAAATTGACTGAGCACTTGGCCTCTCCATTTTTTATTTTTTATTCTTCATTTTGTCATTTAATTTAGAGAGCTTGTTGGACAGATGCCTCGCTCTGATGTTTGATTATCAGTGTGATGGTCATGACTTAACGAGAAAAACTTAGATCTACGTTTTCCTTTCTTTTGCTTTTTTAGATTTGTCATCAAACTTGTTAACAGGAAACACTGTTCCCTCTTTGGCTTGGCGTATGATGACTTAACTGTTATTTCACCTGCTACAGCAGCTCTGCCTCCAAGAAATAACTGACCACCTAATCACCCCCGGCACCCCACACACCCACGCATGTACGAGACAAACCAATTTTCACCAGGATTGCCTCATTTCTATGCAAACAGAAACTTCTGCCAACAGAATAATTTGAAAGATGCTACAATCACATTAAAATTCTGCACGCACTGACTTTAATAGCCCTGTAGTCAACTCCCAAATATGGAGCATTTATGTGTGGATACAATGTATGTACAGTGGTTGACTGGTTGAATGCTGAGTGGTTGAACGCATGTGTTTTCCATGCATTAAGTAGGTGTGTGAAGTTATGTGTGTGTGGGGGCTAATGAGACAGCTTTGTGCAGCAGACCAGAATTGGGTTCAAACAGACTGGCTGGGAGAATGTGAGTTAGAGAAGTGGGTGAATAGTGTTCTCTTTTCCCACAGCGACTGGGCTCCAATTTCTACACAGTTGAGGGAGGAGTATGAGCAGTGTCATTACTGTGACAGAAAGAAAGAAAGAAAGCTCATTCTTCAGTGTTTGGCTTTCATGTTGAATACATGAACTGAGGGTCCCCTCGTCTTCCTCAGGAGAGTGAACTGATGATATCTCAGTCCCTCCTGGTTAAATCTTACTAACTGTGGAAATGGTTAGGAAAAATGTTGGTAACACTTACTATGAAGGTCATGTCTATAATGCATTATAAGCATATTTATAATACATTATAATGGGTTTCTAAGGATTTACATACAAAAAAAACTCTTAATGAATGTTTATGTATGACATGGCAGTGTTTTCAGAAACAGAGAATTTATAATCTGTTGTGATGTGTTAGAGCAGCTCTCTATGTCTCTTTATAACTAGCTAAACCTAGTTGTTATTATGTGCCATGTAATCCAGAACTCAGATTCTTCTTCTTCTCAAACACTGTTGTCAATTTGGCCTGGAGTTATAATGCATTATGAACACTGAACTTATAACACGTTATGTGCACCATTTACAACACTTTATAAATGTCTATAACCATGCATGACACCTTATAACAATTTTTATAAAGAGCTTTATAAAGCCTAATAAATGGATCATAATGTCTTATGAATGCACCTATAATGCATTATAAACATGGTGTTATGAAAAAGGTAACACTTTCTTTGAAGTTCATGTCTATATAATATGTGATGATAGGTTAAGTTCTCTATGTCTCCTTATAAGTGGCTAAAGTCGTGGTTATAATGCATAACATTTTCTATGAAAACCATGTCTATTTAATATGCAATGATAGCTTATGTTCTCTATGCATCTGCCATAAAATTGAGTAGGTGTCATGCATGGTTATAAATATTTGTAAAGAGTTGTGTAAAGCCTTATTAATGCATTATAATGCCTTATGAATGCACTTACAATGCATTATACACATGACATTACCAGAAAGGTAACACTTTCTATGACGGTCATGTCTACATAATATGTAATGGTACATTAAGTTTTCAATGCTAAATTCCTGGTAGTTATAATGTGCTGTGCAACCCAGGACTCCATGATTCCATGTGTTCAATGTCCACCACTTATGCTAGTTTATAAACCTTGTTATAAGTTGTCACACATGATTATAAACATGTATAAAGCCTTGTAAATGCATTACAGTGTCTTATGAATGTGCCGAGAGTGCATTATGACCTGACCTTCATGGAAAGTGTTACCAAAATATTGTTCAACCTCTCCTGAAAGATTTTGTTTACAATTTACAATCCCATAAAGCAGCACTCAGAGCTATAAAATGATAGAAAGTCCCCTTTATTGAATCCTATTCTCCTGTCATAAAACTAAAATGGCTGCCACTTTTATTTATCTGAAACATAACTGCCATAAAATTGAGTAGTGTTTCATGTCTGAATGCCGTGTGCCACACAGGGAGAACAGACTATACAATAGGCAGCAGTATTTAGTATAACAGTGGGGCCTTGGCCATCGGGAGGACTGAGATAATTTCCCGTTCAGCCTGCTGAATGAGACGATGCAGAGAGAGAAAGCATTGTGGTAATCTGTCTTTCCTGCGCCAAGCCATTTGTGAAAATAATTTAAGAGAAGGACCTGCGGTGATAATCATTCCTTATTTGACTACTGATGAGCCACACCACATTTAGGAGGGGGGGTGTTTATTTATCTCTATAAACCAAGGTGTCAAGTAGGATTTAACACAGGAGACTGCCCTTCATGAGCTCCCCAGGAGGCCATTTTTAAAGGCTCCCTTTTAAGTTATGTTCTCTATGTGCTTCTTCAGAATCGGTTGTTATTCAACAAAGACAATGCAGCGTGCAGGGCTAGCGTACAATCTTATATGGAGAAAAATAATAAAAATGAGTAGTGCAAGACTGTACAAATGAAACTAGTTAGAAACAGAGGAGGTATTACAACTTTCAGGTCCTGCAGTAGCTAAGACGTAAAATCATGTATAAAGTTGTGGGTGGTTTTATATAAGTGCCAAAGCTCAGGTGTTTCTTAACAAGATTAAGCCTAGAGCCACACAAGCAGCTGTGTGGCTGTCCTGAGGTACAGTGGCGCATTGAGCTAAATGCTGAATGCATGCTAATATGCTCACAATAACAAGTACAAGTACAGCTGAGGCTGATGGGAATGTTGTTAGATTTGCAGGTTTTTTTGATCACCAGACAAATGAAAAGTTTGACCTGCTCGTGGTGCTAGCTTAGCCTGGCATCATAGTCTGGAACCTCCCAGTGCACTGTCGATTTACATGGGACATTATCGATGCACGCAGACAGACACCTACAGCTACAACCAATCAGAGCAATGAAATGTGTGATGTAGCGTTGCTTGGTCTTCTTTTAATCAGGAAAAAATGGCAAAATGGTGGCTGCCTGATAGCAATCTTTCCCATATTAATAGTACAACAGTACACTAAATATAGTTTAGTGTTACTTCAATTCTTGGGATCTTGTTTGAAATCAGGACACAAAAAACACTTGAGGAAAGAAATGAGTAATATTTGATCAACACTGCCTAGCTTTACAGTTTGATCTGAGTTTCTAGAGGCTGACGTGTTGCACTGAACGGACCTGCTGACCGGAGACAATAAGATAGGCCTACAACCGATCAGAGTAGCGAAATGCGTCATGTACTTTTCAAATCTGGACCAGTTTCGCTACTTGGTCAATCAAATTGAACCCGGTCCATATTAAATAAAAAGGTTCAAAAGGATCAAAAGCTGTTGAAAGTCCGTCTCAAGTGAAGGCTGGCCAGCAATGAGCAAATGAAAGTAAATGAAAAATTAAAATGCAAATGAGTAAAGGAAAGTAAATGAAAATGTGGGTTTGACATATTTGTCTGTGCCCGGCTGTATAAAGCAGTTAGGCTAAGTTGTCCTCCTTAAGTTGTCATCTAAGGCTTAGGAGGTGATAAGTGAGAGTATCACCAAGGTCAGTAGGATTCATCCTGTGGACACCATGAATGTCAGTACTAAATTTCATGGCAATTCAATGGTTCTTGAAATATCAACAACATACCATTCAGGGTTGGCAGAATCTGTAAGGTGGAACCTGGTGAAGGCTGTCAATAGGCAATCATGCATAATTTTTTGTTACTCTGGCATTACCATAATGCCAAAAATCAATGCATTCCCATTTTTCAGAATCTTTTTTGGAATCATTTACTTGAGTCTTTCAAATACAGGTAATAGAGCACTGTGACTGTGAACGGCTGGTTTTTCTGGTTGATCAGCCTCATGAGACTACCTGCCACTTACAGACATGTTTCTCAATTCCTCTCTTCCCCGTCACTTCTCTCATGCAATGAAACTTTCATTCGCCTTCTCACCACTGAGGAAAATAGGAACAAGTTCGGCCTCAGGGTGGGAGGAGTTAGAGAGGACCTGGACTCAAAGATAGATGATGTGAGGAGGCGATACAGTGCTGAGCAGTAGAATTGGACCTGGATCAGTCGTGAGTCATTGAGTTCCCTCAACTGCCGCAGGAAGAAATCTTTTATTGGGTTTTCTTGATTAAACAGATGATGTTCTCATTTATGGGTGCTGGTGATGTTGGATACTTAAAAACTCTATGACTCTGCTGAAGTCACAACTGAGCAACTTTAGCTGCACCGTGCACCTTTTCACTTCAGACTTCCAAACTCAAAAAGCACAGGTTGACCTAACCTAGCCTTGTCTTCTCAAGGGCAGTCTAGCTGTCACAACTGAGAAAGTAGATTTTTGGCTCTCAAAGCAACATTATATTAAGATTTGGTATTTTGGGGGGTATGGTGCCCCTGCAGTTTCAATGCGACTGCACTTTTATACCACTGTTGTAAATATTGACAATGCATTTGTTAGGATTACATTCATGGGCACTCAGTTATAGTTAAAAGTGGGGGTGCAAGGTTAGTGACAGACAAGGAGAGGAAATTTTTCAGCTGTTAAAGGGTGCCTTGTATGTCAGTATGAGTCACCAAGGGCATGACAAAACATCAGACGCCTTGGGGATGAGAACGGGCTTGCTAAACATCAAGAAAGTGCGACGACACAAGCCATAGAAAGCCAGCTGATATAGCTGACGAGTCTAACAGCAAGAAAGCCAGTTTACCATCTGTCCGTCAGCCTTTTATTTCAGGAAACACTCATCAGTGATGATAGATGAAGTGCTGGAAGTTAACAAGCCACCATTTCTGCGATGGTGTCTCCCTACAGTATGAGTGCGAATGAATGTGAGCCGTCGTAAGAGGTTTGTAATTTTCTGCTTTTACACTTACTTTTTATGCAACATTACTTTTGACTACAATGTATAGGAAGTCTGGAAGAACCGGTGCAGTTCAGCTGCTCCAACAGTCGTGTCAAACAGAATGCAAAATACACAAACCTTTATTTCATGAAGAGTGTCGCTGTCTGAGACCAAACACCAACCTACAGAGACTCACTGAGTGTGCAGAGGACCACGATGTGTCATAGTGGATCAAAAATGTTAACAGAAAGGAAACTTTGCTCTTGAAAATCTAGAATACCTGATGAAAAATGTGGATTCATATATATTTTTAATATATATTACACAGTACTCCATCACTTAAATGTGGGGGAGGTGTTTTTTTTCTTCTCCGTTATCCATTTCTGGCTATTGTTACAACCAAAGTCTAACTACTATGTAAAATTTGAAAAACGTTAATACCACCATCCTAAAAGGAACCCTGAGGGTCGCTGTTTAACATCATCAATCCATTTATCCATCTGTCACTGTCAGCAGGCAACAGGAGTGTCTAGAAGAGAACCTCTGACTCACAAAATCTCGCGAGAGTCAACATTGTAACCGAAACCTCATGAGACTCTCGCAAATTTTGGATTCCCCGCTAGACATAACCAGCAGACACAAGAGAGTGACGGACATGTTACTGCAGGAATGGCGGCACCTCTAAATGGCGGAACACACAAAGAGGTTGACGGATTTGTCTAGAAGCCAGTCCTCCATTGGCACCAGCATTCCCTTCTGACTCCCAACCTCCCTGAACCTGAAAACCCTCCACCCGGCGGTCCAAAGCTCCTGTGTTACCAGTATAAACACCAACACTCTTCGGGTGCTCTGAGCGCCCAGTCTGGGCAGTTCAGCTAAGCTTACTGTACCACAAGCAGCTTCATTTACTTCACAGTCCACCAGGAAACTCTGTAAATCACAGACCTGAGGCAGAGCAGCCAGAGGAGATCAAAAGGGAAACCAGAAAAGATTTTCTTCATAAAATATGATCCAGCTTCACTGACATAGTTGGTGGTGTGTGATTTAGTACCGTGAAGCGTTGAGCACTTGTCGCGACCTGGACAACAAAGTTACACAGTGTGAGAACACATGTACAGTGAGCAGAGTGGGAATGACAGAGGCGTCATTCATTCATCCTATGACAAGTCAGCGTGACATCAGATTATTTTGAAGCTGTTATTTTAAGGTGGAACAGTTATATAATGTTGCTGTAAAGAGAAAGTTCATTTCTGGCTCATATGTTTCCATTCTTATTCTTTGTGACATTGGTTTGCTTTTGCAACTCTGTGCTTTAGACTGACAAGACAAGTTTTGTCAAGTTTTTAAAAAGAAATCTAATCTCTATGGAAGGACGAGCAAATGGGTTTGTGCAGACGTCAGCCCCGCACGCCACAGTTTGGATATATATTGATCTCCAGCTTCAGTCTGTCTTCTACGTGTGCCTTTTAGTCACTGGTGATGAGACCTCCGGGGCGCTATTATCCTCCAAACTTGAAGTTAGACGGACAGCTGGCAGGAGGTACAGCCATTGATGTGTAAGGTAGCTCACATCCATGATGTACAGTGTAGGACGTGAGCTCCAGGCTTGGAAGTGAACTGCTTCATCCGTGTCTGATCCTGGATTTGATCTCCAGGTTCAGTCAGAGTCTGGATGAACTCACATACATTCTGTCCTGAGATGTGCAGGTCGGGTTTACTGCAGAATTGCAAATATACATAAGTGTATGTAGAGTTCTCCTTGCAGTGGACAGTCCAAAGTCTTCCCTACATGAAAAGGAATATGAAGCGGGTAAATCAATGTATAAATGTAGCAGCCATCAAGAGCAATAAAAACCAGTCCTCAGGTAGAGAAGGTCTTTCATAATTGGCATCCCAGCGTTACTCATTTCATCCACTTTTCTCACTGTGTGTGTGTGTGTGTGTGTGTAGCAGCAGAGGGCTTTGTCAAAACACTCTCTGTAAGATAACCACACTTAGATTATCTTTCTTTACTTCAGACGTTTGCTTTCATTTGTCATGTTGCATTATTTATAAATCCCTTTTCGTGCAGAAAGGTGTGCTTTTTGTGTGTGTATGGAGTGTGTGAGGTGGGGTTGGGGCTGGTGGGGGCAGGGTGGTGGGGGGTATCCTATATCCCCTTTGTTAACAAGAGAAACATTTCTGTCGACTCGTTTTCCTCACTCGGGGTTTCCGTTGTGTTGTGCACAAGCGCTGCCAGGGTTGTTGTCTTGTAATGTTTGAAACACGTTTAAAAAGCCTAATGAGATGCCTCATTTAACTCTGTCTGTGTCTGGAAGGAGTGGAATATGATCTCTCTGACTGCAGTAACAAATTCCAGTCTTTTCTATTGTATTAGCATAACAAGGCAAGAGTCTCTGTTTATGCATTTATTTATTTATATCTCACAGGTCTGAGTATGTGAAGCTCCGTGCAGGATTTTTCTTGCTGTTATTTTATTATCCTCAGCATAAAATATCAGCTCTGATTCACTAATTTAGCGCGTTATTTACATGAAGTAAAAGAGTTTATGTCGACTCTGATGATGTACTAACGAGCATCGGTGTCCAGTTCATTCTGTTTGTAGTTCTATTTGAATTACATTGTGGTTTTTTTTTTCCCGCTTCCACGATTTTTGCTTCTCCGCTTTATCTTTATTAATTCAATGTACTGCCTCTTTTATTCGCTGATGACACATCATACAGCCTCGCATTAAAAGTTTCGGCACTATATCCGAGAAACAAATGAAGAGCTACCAGCCATTTCAAAAATCATTTCAGATGAATAAACTCTCTCTATATTTTAAAAAAAAAAATTTTTTATGATAGGCCTATTTTGTAACACAAATAAAGAGTACTAAAATGAAAAAGCCAAAGTATTCATAGACTGAAATAATTTGTGTTTCTCACATTGAAAGAGATAGATGTAGTAACTGTGTGTGCAAAAATGAGTCCTGCAGTCCAAACAGTGAAGTGGAGCCATAGATTGAATATAAAGTAGGTTGAAATTCTAATTAATGTTCCATCTATGCTTGAAGTGAGCTGTCCGCCCCCCCCCCCGCCCCCTCCTCCCTTGGCTTGAGGGAGCTCAGGCAGGCTGCAGGAACACTGCAGGAGTGCAGGACGAGCGCAGCATCGTAAATTGATTGTAAGTTGATCAGGTGTTAATGTAAAGTGAAGCCTGTTATCCTCAAAATCAAGGCCCACTGCTCTAACATGACGCACTCTAGACTTTGAGTGGAGTGGCTGCCTGCCTCACTGTCTGCCAAACTCCATTAACATTTTGCTCAATTTAACAGTCATGAACATCTACACCCTCTACAAGATTAAAAATGATTTCTTAAAACTCATAAACATACACTCAGTCATCTGGCAAACATTCGTCATTAATTTGAACTCTGATTTACATGAAATGGGCAAAAAAAAAGGAAAGGAAAGAAAAAAAAAAGACATTTCAAAGGAGGACACTGCGGCTGTAGTGTTGTTGTCAGAGAAGCAAATATTTCAACTTAACATATTTCCTTGATCTCCGATGACACATCATGGTCATTTTATAATTTATTACAGTAAATATATTACAGATTTCTCCTTTAAACTATCTCTGTAGGAGTCAAATTAACATGGAAATACCATATTGAATTTGTCTGTAAAAAGCCTTTGAAGTCAGTATGTATTTTGAGTTCATTCATTGACAAATCAGTCCTGTATTATTATTATTTTTTAATTACAGCTTAATTTATACTCACACTGTCAAAAGTGTATTTGAGTAGTAGTTGAAATAATGTAATAATAATAATAATTCATTCAGCTTTCTGTTTTAGTGATGGCAGTCTACTTCTGTGGATTAAAACAACTTGAAATTACATCTTGTTACCTTAACCTGCTGTCCTTAGTTCAGTAAAAATGTGTCAGTTAGGTTTCTCTTTCTATTGTGTTTTGATGTAATGACGTCCATGTCTTTTCCAGATTCCTTCTCTGCAGTTGAGCCGCCATTTTCACTCAGTGACCAGGGAAGAAGATTAAGTCTAATGAAAAATAAAGTTATATTTTGTAATCAAATAATAAAATGGTCCACCCGAATTGGTTAAATTCAGGTGAACTAAACCAGACATCCTTTAATTAGGCTAACGTTATATTAATTATGTATAACAAAGTAAAATAACACACTAAGTTCCTATAAAATAATAGTTTTCCTGAAACCATAGTAGGTTGTTAAGTTTTTATTTTTGGATGAAACAAATAATTGAGTTGGAAAACTGGAAACTTTTTTAGTTGACTTGAATGTGAATTTAAGCTGCATTACTGCAAACTGTTGATTTGGAGGCAATTAGATCATTAAGTACATCTGACTTCATTTAATTGGAAAAACTTAATCCATTTGTATTATTCCAACATTTCTCTTTTTCCAGTGTATATGACTTATTTTAACACTGTTCGGGCAGCCACGCATCACACTTATTTCCCACAAGATTTTGCTCATCTCTACATCTCTACATCTAATCTCATTTCCTCTTTCTTATAGAAGCTGTTGTCACCCAGTTCACTCACAGGAGGGAGACAACAGACGCTGTCGTGTTCAAAGATTTGAGCTGTGCGCCCTCTGCTGCCTCTTTTTGAAACAGCACCTCAGAAGAGGCTTTATCATATGATCATCCTCATCCATCAGCAGCCAAATTACAACAAACGCCTTTGTGTAGCAGTGGGATTATAAGAGAGGAGACACACCTGTGCCTGCAGTGACTGGCAGGAATCAGCTGCCCCCCCCCCCCCCCCCCCCCCTCAATTTTTGCATAATGTCCCACTGATCTGCTTGTAATGTGAATGTTGTGCATGTTGGTAAATTGTCAAATGTGCTGATGGGATCACAGAAGGCGGCTTTACTGCGGCTCCTGTGTCAATGTTTGCACTTGAAATGGAGTCTTGTCATTTCCCATGATCTGTGCTTCACTGCTTATAACCTTTCTTCTGTACTTTCTCCTCTGATTTGATGTGAAAGTTATTTAACAGAGTGATTGTGAAGGTGGAATCTGCGTGCATACATTTAGCCGAGGCCTCTCGAGGGTATTTTTCTTGCACTTTAGGAGCAGCTTGGAGTTAATGGTTGCTGTGAGGCAGGCATTACCTAAAATAATGACTCGCAAATGGGTTGAAATAGTAAACACTATATCAAATGAAAGGAGACGGAGAGACATGAGGAGATGAGGTAAAAGCTTTGTAACAACAGAATGATGCTGTCTGATTCACAGGGGAAATTATGGCTGAAATGCCCTCTAAGCTGAGGCTGAAGTTAGTAGTGTTGTTTTGGATGTTTCGCCTGTGATTGGCACCATACAGCAGTTCAGAGAAGAAATTTTAAAAAAGGAAAAAATCTGTAAAGAAGAATTTTTATCATTCTGTCATGTGTTTTTCCTCTTCCCGAGCACACAGTTATACACGTTGCCACCGCAGCTAACAATTATTGTAATCAAATGTCAAAAACTGTGAAAAATTCTCATCACAATTTTCCAGAGCCCAAAGCAGTGGTGGACTCAGGCTGGAGCAAAAAAAATATGAAAAGAGCTGTATGCGGTGGGGAACCATCGCACTGTGTCGTGTTTTGTCCACTGGAAGGGCACTCTAGATGGTACTTAATCACGTTTTGTCTACTAGAAGGACACTCAAGGGCACTTTATCACATTTTGTCCACTGGACGGACACCCTAGAAGGCACGGTGGCCCAAAGTGACATCTTCAAATTGCTTGTTTTTTCCAACCAACAGTCCAAAAATTAAAAAAAAACAAAAAAAAAAGCAGCAAATCCTCACATTTAAGAAGCTGGAACCAGCAAATGTTTGACACTTTTGCGGAAACGATTAATCAGTTGTCGGTGATTAATTTTTTCTTTAATCAAGTATTAGATTAATTAATAGCTTAATTACTCCGGATCTAGTGCATATGCAATCCCGCTGCTCTCCTACAAAGAAATCTCAGAAGAAATTTAGCAGATTTTAAAACATTATTTCTCCGCCATCTGTCCTCCTGTTTTTCTTTTCCAAACCACTTGCATCAGGATAAGCTATAGGAAAAAAAAAAAAAAAGAGGGATTAGAGGAAATGATTAGCTGATATAGCTTTAATGACCACCTGGAGGACTTGCTGCAGCAACACAGTAAAGAACATCAGTAAGAAGAAGAGAAGCAGAGAGGAGGATTAAAACAATAATTACATTAAGAGACATACTGAAGATATTACGATAATGTCCCATCAGAGACAATTTTATAGGCCTGAGAGGATGTGAAGAATGCAGTGGTAGCCAGTGCTGAATGTTGAGGCACATTCAACAACTATACAGACTTATGCTCAGTGGCCAGTTTATTAGGTACACCTGTGCAAATACATCAAGTCTACCATTAAGTCTACTTATATGATGCCAGTAATGTTCATGGTGCTGTATTGAACTGCATTATATTGAGAGGTGTAGTGGTGGAAAGAAAGTACTTTTACTCAAGTAGTACTCAAGTATAAGTTTGAGGTACTTGTGCTTTACTTGAGTATTTCCATTTTATGCTACATTTTACCTCTACTCCACTACAATTCATACATTTCAGAGGAAAATATTGTAGCTTTTAACTCCACTACATTTATTTGACAGCTGTATTTACTAATTACTCTTTAATCGAAGATTTTACATTAAGAACACATGATCATTCTATCAAATATAATAATAATAATAATAATAATAATAATAATAATAATAATAATAATAATAA
>JAJHUR010137353.1:852-37932 GCA_027495735.1 Lutjanus campechanus | reverse complement strand
GGGGTGGGTGGTGGGGGGGGGGTGGGGGGGGGGGGGGGGGGGGGGGGGGGGGGGGGGGGGGGGGGGGGGGGTTGGTGACTAAAGATGCCACAATGTACGTCACCTGCCTCCAGAGCAGCCAGTAGCAAAAGTCAATTACAATAGCCAGGTCTCAACCAGCAGAGGACATTGTTATGCATATTAAAACACAATATGTCAAATTAAAATACTTTGCGCTAAAATGTCAAGATTTGGACCTGACTAACCAACAACACTACTAAAAGCCCATATACGTTGGTTTTCAGCTGAAAAAGTGGTCTGAGGGTTTAGTTACACTTTAAACATGACATCAACCACTTGAAATGAAACCTCATGAGTTCCACTTGAAGGGATCATATGTCACAAGGCAAGCTACAGTATGTTTTCCCAGAAAAGTGTGTCAAGGGAAATTACTATGAGATGACAGTGAGAAAAAAAAGAGAGGATGTTGAGGTGTTTTTTGTAGGTTAATGCACGTAATTCGTACTCTTAGTTTGCCTGTGTTAGTCTGTCTCAAGGCCTTTTTTGTGGGTTTCCTCCTCTAATCTTCTTTGTTGGTTTTCTCTGAATCGAGTATTGAGTAAAACTGAAAAGGTTTAGAATTTCTTCAGAAATAAAAGATTGCCTGCCTCTGTACTGAGCCGTTTCTTCAAGTGGGACCAATCTATAATGCATCAGTGGCTGCAGACTGTGTTGAGAGATTCTCGAGGATCATGCTGAACTGTGCTGATAAACCGCATGCTGAGATTTTCAGCTGCAGAATCACATTTTCGCACATGAGAGCAAATAGTCTGGTAAGCCACATTTGTTTCATCTTAATCAATTTGTCGAAAACAACTGTACATAAGCGATGCATCTGTAGGACAATAATCCAGCAGTAATTTACGCTCTCATTTGCTGAACATTGTGAACATCTACAAGGAAAAAGACATTCCCAGGCTCAGCTGGGATTTTTGTGCGGTTTGTTTGTTCTTCTAAGAGAGGCCCACTCTGTACAGTATATCCTGCACATAATGTGCATCTGGACCACTGAGACCACGTTGTACTTTTTCCTGCTGCTACATCCCAACTGGATTTTGACCCCTTGTCTTTCCTGCACCACAATCTGACAGTGGCTACATGCCAACGCATTTTATAATGACCCTGACCCAAAGAAAATCAAAGCCAATTAAGGGTGATCAAATAAAGATATGTGCGGTATTACAAATTTAGTTGCAATATTCACTGGAGTTTTGTGGCATCGTTCTTATGCATGTGCTCCACCAAAATGAATTATTTGTGATGTATGGCTGTAAAAAAAAAAAAGTACACAGTACAGCGGGATTTCCAAGACAGAAGCCAAAAAGTTAGCTGAAACAATGCTTGAAAACTGAAGGGAAACTATGAAAATGTGATCTAGAGGAGCTGTCTTCAGTCATTAATCAGGCTTTGCTTTGTACTCTAGCACATAAAAGAGAATATGAATGGAATGATCCTAAAACACAATCCATCAAAATATTGTCATGTACAGAATCTCTCATATTTTTTTTTCAGTATCCTCTGTCACAGCCTCTCACTGTCATTCCATTCTCCCTCTGTCCTCCGAAGTATGTCATGTTTATGTTCTTTCACAGCCTCCGCGTCACCTCTGCCTGGCTGAGACACCTGCTTTGACAGATGTGAGGATTAGGAGGGTCAAACAATGAGGCGAGAAAAATTCAGCGTCACAAATACAGAGTACAGTTGATAGAAAAAAAATGAACCTTATTTTAATCACTCTTCAGGTCTCATACTCAGTTGTCCTGCTCAGGTAGACGTCACAGAGCCAGTAAATGCAAAAAGAAAACACAGCTTAGTCCTTACCTGCGTATAGTGTCTCATAAATAAGGAGGCACTGTTGAGTTTTGTTATAAATTATGGTTTTTATGATTCATTCCTCATTTTTACAACATATATGTATTTATATATTTTATCTCACAAAGCATGTGCAATATTTTACATGTCTTTTTTATTATTGTTATTTATTATTGTGTCTTAAGTGTACCACAGTACTATTTTGCTGGCTACGTATTGTACACCCCCAACTCCAAGAAAGTTCGGACGTTGTGTAAAACATGAACAAAATCAGAGGGCAAAGACTTGTATTCAAATGAAACAGGTTTAAGTACAATTTTGGAGTACTTGTGCTTTACTTGAGTCATTCCATTTTATTCTGAATTATACATTTAGATAAATATTGTAGCTTTTGCTTTAGTTAGAAGTTATTTTTCATGTTACGATTCATTTAAAAAAAAACAATTACAAGTTTATACTAGAAGAGTGCATTCAGTCAAGTGCAGATCTTGACCAGGCAACCAAAAAAGGATATCTGGATGTAACCCATTTTGATTGACTTTGTCATAGTTAGCATATGAATTATTGAGCTATGGCCAAAAATGTGTTTTTGGGGGTCCAAGTCCTTTGACCTTTGACCCCCAAAATATCAGCACTTCATCCTTGAGTCTAAGTGGAGTTTTATTCCAAATTTGAAGAGATTCCTTATCAGTTTTTTTTTTCTGAGATATCACGTTCACATGAGTGGGAAGGACGTGAGGTCACAGTGACCCACGACCACCAAAATCTAATCAGTTCATTCTTGAGTCTAACTGGTTATTTGTGCCAAGTTTGAATAAATTCCCTCTGGGCATTCTTGAGATGTCGTGTTCACAAGAATGGGATGACCCAAAAACATAATACCTGTGGTTTTTCAAGTTTTTTTTTTTTTAAGAATTCTGAATCAGGTTCTTCAGCATACAGTTACAAACGTGCACAAAAAAAATTAGGCTGATCAGCGAGATTAGCTGTGGACAAGCTCCACGTCCATTGGTCACAAATGCACAAACACACACAAGTGATCACATGATCCCCTCCAGGCTTACACCTTCTGGAGATAAAAATGCAATGTATTATTTTAGATGAATGCAGTGGCTCCTGACATTTTTGATTTGTTGTCAGTAGTTCTACTAAAGAGACATTACTCTAAATTTGTCAAAAGGCCTTATTGCGAATGTTTACTGAATTTGAGGATCAAAAAGATAAAACTCCTGAGAAAATAAAAGGAAAAAGAATTAATATTTGTGTAGCAGAACCTTGTCTTTTCTTCTTTCCTATCTCATAAATCAAGAGCTCGATTTATCGGAGACTTAGGAGGAACCTGATCCCTAGTTTGGGAACCCCTGGATGAAACTACCTAACTGAGTAAAATGCTCCTGAAACAACGATGCATTTAGTATGAACAACCTAATAATAAAACATGTATCATTTTAGTCACAGGGGGCATTTTACTGCAGATTGAGTACTTTTAATGTTTAAACTTTAAGTTCATTTAACTGGTTGTACTGAATTTTGTATGGTTTTACATATAATGGAGTATTTTTAGACTGTTGCATTGGCACTTTTAATACTTTAATACTTCTACTACATTTCCTGCCACTGGTACTATCTATGTGTGATTTTAAATATGTGGGTGTTTGTGTTGACAGGTAAAGCAAGGCAAAATGGAAGGTTTGCTTCTTACGGATGAGGAGTGAGGCATGTGAGCAGAAAGATAAACACTCTTTCAGCCAGTCAGCACCTCTCCTTCCTTCCCTCCTCTCTCCCTTTGTAGTCTCTCTCATCATTCTCTCAGTTTCCATCACTCACTCAGTCCCTCATTTTCTCTGTCGCTCTTTCTGCTTTCCCTCATCGCTCTCTCCTGTTTCATCTCCTCTCCCTTCACGTTCATAACTCTTCCTCTGCCTTCTCTCTCATCACTCTCTCTCTCTCTCTCTCTCTCTCTCTCTGTTTCCTTTCTTTCGTTGTCTCCCCCTTGTGTGGCTCTTGTACTCTGCTGCTCATCTTTCATCTTGTCCCTATTTTCCTCCCTCAGCCTGCGCTTTTACCCGTGTCTCTTTTTCCCACTCGTGTCATTTATAATCCCCTTTGAAGCACCATTTACCTCTTCAGGAGCAGTACATCTACATCTACATCAAGTGTTCTTGAATTACAGCATTAAACATTTCAACAGCTTTGAAAGTGGCTGTTTTTACCCAAAGATTAATTCATTCTGTGAACTTCTTTTTTCATGTTAGTCTGCAGTTTCATAGATTTATAGAGTAAAAATAAGCATCATAACTTATTGCTAATGTAGCTGATGTTTATGTCTGGGATGATTTCAGGTGAGAAAAATCGCATGTGCGAATCATACATCACTCATCATGTCCCTTTCCTGTGGAAAGACATTTATTTTCATTCTAATATCAAAGTGGTGATGATAGCAGTTCCATGAAGTTGGGGGACTCACAGGAGACAGATCACAACAGAAACCGGAGATGAGATTTCCTGACTTTTGGTACGTAGTATGAGTCAAAATCCACATCCAAAATTTCCTTTGCGTGCAATTCACAGCTTCTTTCATTAGAAACTCCCTGACTGGTAAATGCCTCTTTAACACTGCGTTCCCCAGTTTGTAATACATGTTTTCCATTAACGAAATGTCTCCGAGCCTGAACTGAGAAACCTCTGATGATATTATTTTATTAAAGTCAAGATGAAATTAAACATGCCTTATCAGCCCTTTTAGATCACATCCACAGTCATATTGGGCACCGATTTAAAAATATGTTTATTGTAAGAAGTTTATTTTATTTTTTTATACAAAAACCATGGAAACACCATTCATTTTTACGTCCTGTAAAACAAAATATAATGGGTGTTTACATAAGCTAGAACTAACCAATTTCATCATATCATGACATTCACCTGTTGATCAGCTTTCAGCAGGGCAAAGTACCAAACCCAGTTCATTGGTTAGCTAGCTAGCTAGCATACGGCCTCATTGATTGTTACTATACAACAGCACAACTTTATAACTTGTACAGAAACACTACTTAATGACTCTATTTGATGATTTGGGTGAAACTGGATTATATTTTATGGAGAAAATGTTTTGTGGTTTCCCCTCTGATCCCCTTCAGCTGCTCACCTTCAACTCTGGGTCAGAGTTTCTGCTAATTTAGCGGGCATCAGCGGGCATCAGAGCGGCGCTCTGCAGCCTCCCAGTGAACACAGCCAGACAAAGACAAACATATTCTCAGAGACCAACAGGGAATGTAGAACGGATGTTATTTCCAGCCTGGATCTGGTTTGGCAAAGCACAACCATTTAACTAATGCGGGGCATGCAGGTATTATATGATGACTGTACAGTGGAGCACTGTTGAGGCATTTTTGTAAACAACCAAGATGGCTGCCACTGATGTGGAACATTCTGTTGAATCCGTGATCATATTGATATTAGTCTGACTCACCAGAGGTACATTTTTATTTTAAAAGTTGTATCAGGGAAAAGGAACAAAAAAACGTTCATATCAGCACGTATGGGATGCCGATACTGAATATTCACTATCAGGTCAATACTGGGCAAATCATCTAATTAAAGACAAGGGAACCCCCAAATGTTTTTGTTTATTTTACTTTAATGATTTAGTTCATTATCAAAATTGTTTTAGCTCTGAAATAGGCCAATCCGTTAAATTTGTACTAATTTAAGAGATTAAAGTGTGTCATTTTACAGTGTTAAGTCAGGTTAAAACCTGATATAGTATTTAGCCTGTGCACCTTTAATGCTGGAAGATTTCATTTTATTGTTTCTTTAAACTCAACTGAGTACCTAAGAAATACCATTTAACCGAGGTCACTTTCTGCTGGAAACGGGACATCATTTACAGTAATGTTCTGCTATTTTACTGGACCCTGAAGGCTCAGAGAATTCCTGTCTGTCCAAACACAGCTGCTGCTCGGACTACCTTGGATTAAAACCAAAGCTGTGAAAAACTGGCACCACACCCAGCTTTGAACCATGTAAGACAAGAAAGCAACAGCATTCAGCCAAGAGAGATGTTGAAGTGTTACGTCTCTAATCTACTACAACAGCAAACCATCAGTGCCATGATGCTGATGTGATTCAACATTGTATTCTGAGTTAGCTCCCTCCTGTCCTGAATTATTTGTCTCCTGTGCCTTTGCAGTCAAAGTTAGCTCACATTGTTATCAGGCTCAAAAATGGCTGACAGAGATTATTTTATGTCCTCCATGTGAAAGATGACACTGAGGGGAATAACACACAACAAAATGTGTCATGGCTGAAATATGATAATCATCTGATCTAATGAAAAACACCCAGTAAGAGAAAGCCCTGAGGTGATTTCACCATGACATTTAGTGGGAGAGATGAAACTACGAAACCCCACGGCAGGACTGTCTCTTCACGTGATATATTTTGGGACAAACTCAGGTCAAACGTGTTAAAAACTTTGCTATCTGAAGATCTGTGGGCATGAGGTGTGGTTATTTTTCTTACAAAGAAAGAACATAAATATGTTTTGATTTATCAGCTGTACTTTCATCTGCTCTGGCTATAAATCTAACGTTTTTGAGGTGTGCACTGTGACCTCTGACCTCTAGATTCTTATTTACTAACAATAAATCTCACTGTACAGAACAGGATCCTGACATATAAAGAGCTCACCTACGACCCTTTAATCATTGAGATTGGAGGCAGATCAGTGATAATATTCAGACACAATGACAGTGACCTCACCTTCACCTTGTCCCATTTCCTGACTGACAAATATACACATGTGGACATTTCTTAGTTACACTAGGACCAAATTTTTGTCTCCAAATGGGACGGGGAGTCTCCTCAATGTGTGTGTGTTTAGACTTGTGTCTCCACAATATGGTAAAATAGGAATAAAGCCAAAAAAATACACACAACACAAACTCCAAAAGCTTTTGTCCATAAATGTCTTCCAAATACCCAGAAGTCATGTTTATGCAAAAGAATAGCACTGAAAGAATCAATATTAAATGGTTGTTAAATATTTAAATACTGCAAAATATGCTTATGATTACGATATAATGCTTTACCCAGTAATATGTAGCATAGGGGAATACAATTTCCAAAATCATGATAATATTACAGTTACTAATCCAAGTAACTCTGAGTTACTGAGTTGCTTTTTTTGCCTCTGAAGGCTGACTTACAGTATGATGACGTGTGGCAGGTCAGGGCTGGTCACATCAGCTGCTAAACAAAGCCTGGTTGATGAGAATAAGGGAGAGAGGCAGGTACTGCCATCAGTTTGTTTGGCTCATCGAGAGAGAATATGTGGTGATGGAATGCGATTTGAAGGCCACATTCAGAGAGGCCGACTTTGTTTCCACCCCAGCTGGCATCTGAACAGATAACAATAAAAGCTTCCTGTGTTGTAACAGTTCACTGGATCAGCAGTTCAACTTTGCAGTACAACAATACAAAAATAACATCTCAATAGTAATATAATGTAACTAATTACGTTTGTTACCAAGTAATGAGCAAAGTAATGCTATTACTCATTACGGCTCCTGAGTAACTTGCCTAACACTGCAGAGGACTGATAGACCAGTGTTTCTCAATCCTGGTCCTCAAGTACCCACTGCCCTGCATGTTTTATATGTTTCCCTGCTCCAACACACCTGATTCAAATGATCAGCTCGTCATCAAGCCTCCACAGAAGCCTGATAATGACCTGATCATTTGAATCAGGTGTGCTGGAGCAGGGAAACATATAAAACATGCAGGGCAGTGGTACATTGTGATAGAAAACTGAACATTATGAAGTCACAGTCAAGTTGACCTTTGACCTTTTGGATATAAAATGTCATCACCTCCCCGTTTTATCTGATTAGATAATCATGTGTGATTTTGACGTAATTAGTGTATGAAATCTTGAGTTATGGCAAAAAATGTGTTCACTGAGATCACTGTGACCTTGGCCTTTGACCGCCAAAATCTAATCATTTAATCTTTGAGTCCAAGTGGACATTTGTGTCAAGTTTTGAAAAAGTTCCCTCAAGGCATTCTTGAGATATCTCGTTCACAAGAATGGGATGACCTGAAAACATAATCCATCCGGCAATAAAAACATGAAGGATGGGAGTTTTTTTTTTTTTTTTAAGGATTTATCAAGAATTCTGAATCACAGAGGTCATTCAACATACAGTCATGAATGTGCACAAAAAATTAGGCTGATCTGTCCAGTAGTATTTAAATTTAGCTCCGGACAAGATGCAGGAGTGCTAATCACGCATGCACACACTCACTCTCTCACACACACACACACACACGCAAATACATGATCCCCTCCTGGCTTATGCCTGGTTGGAATAATGAATGTGGTTTATTTATATATTTTGTTGTTAATTATATTGTGACACTTTGTTTTAATTACAATAAGCAAATAAAACTATGACCAAGGACACTGGTTGACTCAATTTCATGGCAGCAGTATTTATAGGCTCATGTTGTGCCATATTTCCTATAACGCCTGATACTTCCTGTCTAAAAGGATGTGGCTACTTTCTTCCCTCTCAGGGACCTCATTGTGTGTGTTGTTTTTTCATTTCTCTGTCTGCCCCTCCACCCCCAATCAGCATGTTTGCACTTCAAAAGCAGCGCCCTCTTAATGTTACTTTATTTGTGCCACACAGCAGCCCAGCTGTCGAACTGTGGTAACCTGATAGCACACAGTACATACATACAATGTAGTACAGAAAAAGGCTCCCAGCCTGATAATATATCTAGGGCTGTCCCCAACTAAGATTTTCCTTAGTTGAATCAGATTCTAAATTAATATTTGACAATTTGTCCTGTTTTTTACAATACTGTACATTGCAACACACTAAATTCCTGTATGAACCTACATGAGTATGTTTTACCAGATAGACTTGAATTTTAATGCCCTTTTTTGTGATTTGTGATGTGAAAATATCAATATTTTCACACAGTCAGATAAATTATACTGTAAGTGTGTGTCCTCCTATAGTCACATCACCTGCACTGATTGCTGAGCTCTCCTTTACGCTGTGAAGTATGGATTTATTTTTTACCAAACCAGAATTTGTGATTGTTGAGACGGCGGAAAGATGAACCAATACATTTTTAGTGAGTTTTATTCAGTTTCTGTAAAGTTTGAATGAAGCTGATGATGATACAGAAGGATTCTGGTGGGTTTAGCGAGAGCAGTCAAACAGCTGTTTCTGGTTAAACAAACCGTATCTTACTTTTTAAAATAAGGTCTCACTGTTGTGATCCTTTACGTAATGTTGTCAGACACTAACAATAACAATCTGAGCCTATCTGAGCCACAAACAACAAGCTAAATGTATTACATATGTATATATATAAAAAAAAATATATATATATACACACACACACATATACAGTATATATATATATACACACACACACACACATATATATATGTGACCAGGACCAGGACCAGTTTTCCTCCTTTCGTCACTCAAACACTGTCTAATGATAAAGTACAATATGTGGTTCCCAGTATGCTTTTTTTAAAAGCACCATCTTATGTTCACATATTTACACATAAACTATTTACTAAAGCATGATATGTTAAGAACTATTTCAACTTCCCCATTAGCTGTGACTGGTCTAATCAGCAAAAATGTTAGTTCATCTTTCACAGACAACAGACATCTTCTGTATTTCCTCTTTTACAACATAAGACTGTAATAATGAGACAACTTTTGAATTGGGGGTGAACTGTCCTTTTTATCACAGAAAACACTTAATTGGATTTGAAACAATTTGCTTCCGCCTTGTGTTTTGTCCTCCAAAGTAATAAAAACTTTAAGATTAATGATATTCTAAGTGCTCATCGTGTGCAACAGAAACCACACACACACACACACAGTTTACTATAACACACAGAGCAGTTGCCAGACAATTTTATT
Source organism: Lutjanus campechanus (assembly GCA_027495735.1). Taxonomy (NCBI): domain Eukaryota; kingdom Metazoa; phylum Chordata; class Actinopteri; order Lutjaniformes; family Lutjanidae; genus Lutjanus; species Lutjanus campechanus. The sequence continues at coordinate 28,120 of JAJHUR010137353.1, read as the reverse complement.
TTGAAGGAGCTCTCCATTGTGTCCCAATTGCTCTTAAATAAGCAGACTGACTTGACAATAGGTCATTAATCACACCTGAACGTCCCCACCCACACAGACACTGAATGTGATCTCCAGGTGACAGACCATATTGTTTTTCTGACCCCAGTCGACTTCCAATTGAAGGCATCAGCCAAGACCTGAAGCTTGACTCTGTGACTCTGAAAGCAGAAAACAGCTTGGATCTTTCCTGCAGAAACTAAAACTCTTCTGTAGCTAATGTTCACAAGAAAAGGAGGTCAGAGGTGTGACACACACAGAGTTGTGTTTTAAAAAAAAAAACTGAGATTCAGAAATGCTCCACAACCTTATTAACAAGTTTCATAAATCAATATTATTTCATTTGTTGTTCTTAACCATTTCCTTTCTTGTTCAGAGAAATCAGCAGGAAATATCCTGCACATTGTTTTCAATTACAGGGAAGTGAGCCAGCACAGACTGCGAGGTACCTGTAAACATGCTTTTGTGTTTGCGGACTGTTGGATCCAAGAGAGACCAAATAAAGTAATTCAAACTGGAATAATGTTTTTCAAAAAAGAAACATAAAAGACTTGTGACAAAGAAATCAACATGAGGTCAGTTTGTTATTTTAAACATGAGTATATTGTTGAGACTTGGGTAAAAAACAACATGTGTTTCATTAATTACATTTATCAAAGTATAATGAATATTGGATTTAAACATTCCAGTGCGTTAAAGTTCTGGTTAAGGCACGAAATCATTCATTTCTAATGCTACTGACTCCACTACATTACCCAGAATGCATCTCATGCCTTGCTGCCTGAATGGACACTAAACATGGTAGGAATATAGTTTCTTTATCTGGTTACTGTCTTGACATTTCACTAATGGGAAACAATAAAATATCTCCACACCCTGCAGCATCCCTGTCACTGTTTCTGTGAATATTGTTTTAACTTGTACTGCCACCTCCTGGTGTTTCTTTGTAGCTACACTCAGATAATGGACTTGCTGTACCATAGCTGACGTTGGTTAATTTAATCCATTTAGCGATAACTCCAGGATAAATCCTGCAAAAATCTGTGAACATGTGGTTTGGAATGTGCAATAATGAAATAGAAATATCTTAAATTAGCTTAAATGAGACTTACTCTCTGATGCACAGCTGCAAGTCTTATGTTGAAATTTAGACCTTTTTGCATTTACTAAACAAACATTTCTTATGAAACCACAGACATCACCAATTCAAGCTTTAATAGTCTCATTTCCAGGAGACAGCTGTTTGTGTTTTATTTTATTATTGAATTATTTTACATGTTAAAATGTTTGGAATAGCACAATATAAATTAAACTTTAGTGTGGAATTTTCCTCTGTTACCTCTCTGTAAGCTTATTATATGATTATTAAAGTGACACACAACGAGATAAAAATACCATATAGGATTCAAGTGGCCCACAGTCAGGCCACCATTACTTGACAATTGAGAGTCATTGACACACTTTCCAGATTGTAATATTAGAGAGATATTACAATGATATCACAAAGGGCCGACAAAATACCCAATTACAAATAAAGTGAGTCTCATATAAAATCCCAATGGAGAGTGACTGCCAATTAACCCTCCATATGGAGCCTGTTACACTGCCCCACAGGTGAATGTTTAGCTGATAAAATGTGTTAATATGTGCAGTGCTGCTTCTCAGGCTCTGTGGTCTTCCTCCTGCAAGCTATTGGCTGGTGAATCTGGGGACCTGTGGCCAATCACAGTCCATATGGAGGCATAAAAGCTTGGTGAGCACATCTTTAAGTCTTAACCACTTTTGCTGCCTCTTTACACCCAGAGTATTAATGCACCGTTAATGCACACATACATACACACTTGTTATTCTATATTTAATTATATATTGGAGTATGATGCACATATTTTTACATACTTCTCAATTCTTAGATGGGAGCATCTGTAATGTAAATTTCCCCCCAGGGGTGAATAAAATATTTCTGATTCTGATTGTTGTTAGGTTAATGTCAGGACAGCAGTGATTTTACTGTTGAATTTCAGCTAAGTTACTGTTTGTTTCCTTTTTTTTGGTATCTTAGGTCTAACTAATCTTTGACCCAGTGTTCCTGGTACGTAAACATGCATCAGACACTCTGCACAGGGCACCAAGTGCCAGAGGTGCAATTTTTTTTCTAGAATGGCAAACGCATGGGCTTGCCTACTCTGCCACTGACTGGCTTACCCCAATATTCTTGCTCTAACACTGCCCAATCTCACTCCTCATGCCTAAACCTAACCAACCCAAGTGACCCAAACCAATGAAGCCAACAAGTACTAGCCCATGACCTGGTTGCTCAAGAAAACCCAGGCACCTTGTTGTGAGCAGTTTCATGTTGGAACTGCTTTCTGTCTGCAATAGAATCTGATGGAACTACTCTAGAGTCTATTGGACCTACTTTAGAACCTACTAGAAAGAAAATAGTGCCTACATGACATTGTTTTGTTCTATTATATTAGGCATATTGGGCATTATACTTGGCAGACATCTCTATGGCCAAATTCTCCAAAATTCTGCATCTCACACTAAAATCTAAATAGATAAATGGCACTACTGGCCAGGGGGAAATATGTAATCTTGATATTAGAGTGAACTGTCCCTTTAACAGGGATCCAACATAAAATAGCTAAGATATATCAGCCTATTTGGAACCGCCCCCCCCCCCCAAAAAAATATTTCATTTACACAAAACTGAAAAAAGCCACGAGTGAAAGTGCACAGGCTGAGGCTAATGCAGCTAACATTAGCCATTCTACAACTGCTGCTGACTTAACAGCTTGCTAACCTATAGCATGTCAAGCTATAGTGGGGAAGTTTGTAAAAAGCTGCCATGGTCATCTTCACAGGTGTCCCTTGACCTCTCACCTCAAGATATCTGAATGAAGATGTATACCCAATAGTCTCCCCTTTACAGACATAGTGGGCATGCAGTGTTGGGCAAAAACCAGACCTTTTTGTATGCAGCATAAATGTATTTTCACCTATTCTTAAAAAGGTATTTGAATATTTCTGCCATACTGGGATCTGTAAACAGTATTGGAATATCATACATATCCAAAACAGTCAGATTAGAAAGGTAAATTACAGGGAAAAAAGATGTAATTAAAATTTGGATTATTAGCAGGATTACAAATTCAAATGTGCAGTGCACATTACAACACTGAATGATTCTCATAACACCACTCGCTCCAGTAAAACCAGTTAATCTCACAGATGTCACTTCATTATCATGGCCTCTTGTGAAAAATGCTTACATTGGGTGGAAATTGTACATTTTGTCTTTCAATCAGTAAATAGGAAAACTGTGAAAATGCTGCCATCACCCAAGGACTCAACATGTAATTTAAAGAAACTTTTACAGGTAAAAACAACCACTAACGTTAGCTGCACAGAAATCCATTTAGCTAGCTAACCTCTCACTACTCTAGTGAATACTATAAATACTAGTGCTACTGAAATGTATTTGGGGACCGTTGGTGGTGATGCTGGTGATTATGTTTGAGTGTTAAGTGGGAGGTTTTAGTGCAACATCATCACAATGGTGCACGTGCAACTAGGGGGTAGAAAGCAGCACTTGTCCACATAGTTGCAACTAGTGTTGCTAACAGATTTAGCAACTTTTCAGTCCCTCTTAGCATCTTTACGTCTAAAAAGTGACTAGTGACAAATTTAGCAAATTATTATGCAAACAGCACAGAAGTCTCTCTCTTTCTCAGGGCCGCTGGCAGACAGGACAGTAGCTGTTAAATTTCTTTCAAATGTGGCAAGCTGTAAAGTAACCTTGTCTGAAAGACTAAGGAGAGGATAAACAGGCTAAACAACCAACAAAACCAAGTAAGCTGAGTAAAACTATAGGACATGGCAGCAACCCATGCTGGGACTTACTGGGAGACCTGATGATTATACTGACAGTCAATTATCGTTGGATAACATTTTAGATTATATAATTATATGATATGAAAGCCAAACAGATTGAGTCAACAAGGATCTACAAAGCCATGCAAAATATACATTGATTACAATGTTGACCATAATCTTTTGACCAGCTACCAAAGCCGTTTCGCCTTTTGAATGCACGCGCACCCTGTAACTCCCCTGTTTTAACCACTTGCCAGGAAGCCCCGTAGGAGAAAGGCCGTTTCTTAACGTTTCTCATTACCTGTTGTCTGAGTTGATGGATTTAGCTCATAACTTTTCTTTTTGGGTAGTTAATATTGCGGTTTTATTTCTAGTCAGGACAATTTGGGTTTTCGTTTTGGTCAGTGCGCTGTCTATTTTTAAATCTATTTTTCTGTCACTCTGTCTCCTAAACCAATTTGGGGTCTCAACAGCCATATGACCGTTGCACGTTGGTCCAGCCTTATCCAGCAGTTTGGAGCTCGGACGCTATTCGGCGCTCTCGCAACGTGAGAGGAGCTCGTCCTGCCCGGGTAAGAGACTCTCTCTGTCAGGCTCCGAGTGTGTGAAAGCCGCTCACAAACTCACCATCCAGCATTTGAGCGCACAAGCATGCAGGCGTCAGGGAGGGATGGACGCCTCTGCACCGAGTCAGAGGACCGCTGGGGTTTGTTGGGTGGGAGAGGCCGAAGCTGAAGGCGTGATGATCAGGAGGAGGAGGATGGTACCACCAGTCAGTCTCGATTTAATTCCTCAGCCGGCAGCCTTTACGCAGGGTGGAGGGGTACAGTAGTCTGCCGACTGCCTGGCAGTATAATCCGCTTGCCGGGAGGAGCAGGGAAAGCCCTCTCCAGACTGAGACAGAGGGAGGGAGGGAGAGTTATAAGTCGGACAGGGACAGAGAGAGTTGACAGGAGTGACTGGTCATATCTGGAGCTGCTGGAGGCTTAACTCAACTGACTAAAGCTGCTTGACTTCCACTTCACATCATGAGTGGACCCACAAATGGTAAGAGGAAAGAAATGTGTGTGTGTTTGGCGGGTTAAAGGTGCACATGTGTAGGCTGAGGGTGTGTGTGTGTCCAAATGTGTGTTTGTAATCAATAACCTAGTGTCTTGGGAGGGTTTAACTTGAAGTAGATATAAACAGCCCCTCACTGAGGCTATTGATCACTCACTCACTTATTGACACTGTATTTCATCATGTCATTAGGCAGCTCTCTAGTCAATGAAGGTTGGAAACAGAGGCTGATATTGTGTATTGATTGCTGACAGTGCTCATCAGTATTTTCATCATTGTGACTGTGTGTTTTGTGTTAACCAGGGTGTTATAGATTTCTGTGGAAATCAGAGATTCCTCCATTGAAGAATTTTCTACAGTCACAGGACCCAATCATTTTATCCATGATTAACAAATATGTAAATCTGTTCATTCAGCTTTTTGATGTTTGTGGCACAATTTCTTTTATTGTAGTAAATAATAGTAAAGTAAAACAGTAAGAGAAGGCTGTGAAAAGCCACTCAGATATACTAGAGAGAAGAGAGGGAGCCCAGTGTTCTTTGATAGCAGGAAGACAACTGAGCACATCTTTGCTCTTCACTGTGCCAGGCAGGCACATATTAAAATGTCCCCATGTCTAAACATAGAACCACAAGAAGCAGGCTTTTATTAACGTGAAACCACTAAATCCCAAAATCTATTTCCCCCAAATCAAAAGCAAAGGCTCTGCAGGCGTGACACAGCACCATGCTTTCCAGTGTAAAAAGACATCAAGCGGCCAGAGTTTTATACCCTCACCTCAGGGAGGTATTTAACCTTATAAAGGGCTTTGGTGCAGCAACACTCTGATACAATTATGACCATGTCAGCCTAGCAGAGGGGCCCCGGCTGAGCGAATGTAACCCCAAAAATCTCCCAAAGAAAAGAAGAGGATTATCTTTTGGCTGACTGGTTTAGTTCACACTATGGGAGACCTTTATTTGTTTTCATCCAGGCTGTTTATCCATAAGTTCAGAGGTCATAATGAATATGTGCTGCTGTCAAACAGTGCAGAATTTGAAGGCGCTTGAGGGAGAGTTGTGCGGAAATAGATTTGACACTAAATTTAATTTAAAAAAAAAGAAGCTAGAATTACCGTCTCACAGTCGTATGCCTTTACCAACCAGTCACGTTTCAGCTTTACATTCATGTCTGTCCAGACTCATGCAATGTATGCAGTGAAGACTTTGAAGAAATTTAATAAAGGGTATTTAGTGTGTTTTCTTATCTATATGATTCTAGTGAATACATTTCAGTGAGAAACATGCTGTCTTCACTTAGAGACTATTTTTACAGAAGAGGACAGAGGACTGACAGAGAAATGTCATCACTTCCTCATTTTATCCTATTAGACATTTATGTGAAATGTTGTCACTATTAGCATGTGAATTCTTGAGTTATGAGCAAAATTGTCTTTTAGGAGGTCATAGTGACCTCGACCTTTGACCTCCAAATTCTCAAACCTGGTGTAAATACATAAATAAATCTTAGGGTCAGAAGTAAACATTTTTGGAGAGCTGAGCAAAAATATTTTTCACACTTTTTTTCTTATGATTTCACTCATCAGTAACTTCTACATCAGTTTATAAATTCTAAAAAATGAACATTGGTCAAATGTCAAGGTCACTGTGACCTCTAGTCTGACCAGTTCTCATGGGCGCAATATCTCAGGAACACCTGGAGGGAATTTCTTCTAATTTGGCACAGATGTCTATTTGGACTTGAGGATGAACTGATTAGATTTTGTTGGTCAAAGGTTAAGTTCAGGGTCACTGTGACCACAAGACCCTCCCTTTCTCATGAACATGACCCCTTAAGACCACCTTAAGCAAAACATGGTACAAGCATCCATTTGGACCTGAAGTCAAACTAATTAGATTTTGGTGCTCAAATGTCAAGGGCACATGACCTCCAAAATATTAAAAAAAATTTTTTTTTTAAATTTGCTCAAAATCTTCAATTATGTGGGTTAAATGAGGCAAATAGAAAAAAATGTTGGGAACTAGTGTTAGTGCAGTTAGTGGTTTTATGTGCACTGGACATCACTTGGCTGTTGGCCAGTTATCAGTCCTTTCATGGTTTTTTTGGAATGAAATTGTGAGAGCAATATTCCAAAATGAAGGAAAGTCTTTTTCGAGCTCAAACGCACAAAATTATGAAATATAAAAATGCACAACATATACATACAGTATGGTACATACAGTACATTCAAGTACATACAGTACATATATATCCAAACTACACGTTTTGCACAGAAGTTAGCCTTGAGGGTTTCCCACTATTTCACCCCAAACCATGATTTCCCCTCCCTAAACCTACCCAAGAAGCCTTCAAGGCTTTCTGCCAGAAACTTCTCCCAACATCCTTTTTCTAACAGCATGTTTTTTACCTACGTCAGTTCCATAAACTAGAACATATAACATTTAAACCTACAATGATAACAAACACACAAAAATAACACATTCAATCTCACACACACAAACATGCACAAACACACACAGGTGGCTCAGATCTTTCTATGTCTGTGGTTCCAGTCCTTGTGCTGCCATCTGGCTACAGAACCAATGCCAGCTTTTGTAGTGTGCACACACACACTGACAAACACACTCAAACACACACATACTGATGATACAATTTGTTAGGAAACATTTTTGTCCCAGTTTTTCTTTTTTTTTTCTCCTGAAAACATTTATAGATCCACAACTCTCCCTGTCTCTCTCCTGCTGTCATCAGCTTAACCTGCTGGCATGGTGTGTGAATGTGTGTGTGTGTGCGCGTGTGTGTGTGTGGATTACATAATACTCTGGGATGCAGCAGCATTAACTGTAATGTAATTGAATTGAGTAGAATACAGTAGAATTGTTACTCAGATTGTTGTGTACTGGATAGAGTGCACTTTTCTGTTACAGGAAATCAGAATCAATATTGATCAAATATGCTGCCAGTCAGTGAAATCATTTCACTCAACTGCCCACTGACATAGAGCAGTGTGTTTGTGACTGTGTGTTTCAGACGGTGTAAAGAAAGGACTTCTTTCCCTAAGAGGGATTTGACCGGTTTCATAAGCGAGGATGAAAGAGGTGTAATCCCAAAACATCACCACTGTGCCCTTTTCTGCCGCTCATATTGTGTCTGTGTTTGTCATGCACTTCATGTATATTTTAAGATTAAAAATGCAGAGCTGTATTGTCATACATTGAAATGTACAAAGCATCTCCCAGTGTGCTGCTGTCTTCTTTGAGTTCCATAAATAGAAAAAAAATGAACTGGAGAATAAAAGCTTAGTAGAGAAGTAATTAGTAAAGTATAGACATAAATACATAGGTATAAATTGTACAGTGTACAGTTATGTTAATGCAAATTTGTAAAATGTATTAGTTATAAATAACACATTGCAACAATATCAAGAAGTTGTAGAGTACATTTAGATGTGTAATACTGTACATAATATCTGTGTGTTAGATATTGAGGACCACCAGCAGTTTGAAATGTCACTTAGTCTTTTTCTGAACATGTCTGTCTTACTGCATGTCTGTCTCTCTCTTAAGCCACTCCCTTCTAATGAATGGTCGTAAGTCGTGCTGATCTCCCTGGCAGAGTAACAGACTTTCCAGGAACCACTACTAGTTACAAAGCTAATCACTAAGCCTTCACTATCTCCTCTAAACCTTCAGACGAGTGGGCATGTGATTATTCTTGTGAGTGTGTGTCTACCTCTGTGTTTTAAATTTTTTAAAATTGAGTATTAAGGGTGGACGAACTGGCCAAAAAATGATATCACAATCGATTTAATTGCAATCACAATTCATGATGTAAATTGCAGTCTTTTTCCTCAAATCTGAAATGTCCTGTAGACTATAGCCAGGATTGAAAGGTGTCCGTTTGCACCACTGACACACAATATTGCATTGAAGATACTACATAGGTTTTAAATTGTGGATTAAAACAGATGTCAATAGATAACATAATCATTAAGGAACATTTTTTAAATGCTTGACCCATCCTAAGTTACACTACTTTTTGATCTGTGCCCCATTAACAGATGATCATGCTCGGTACCCTGAACCTCGGTCAGACTTTACCTTTCATATAGCTATGGCAAAGGCACGACCAGCCCTACTCTGCCTCTGATTCACTTACTCTTATATTCTTATCCCATCCCTGGTTAACCTCTCTCGTCATTGCCTGAACCTAACCAACCCAAACCAATGAAAGCAATGAGTAGCCAATCAGAGTCAGACTAGGACAGGGCATGGCTTTGCAGACTCCTGGAATTTTTAAAAAACTTTCAGTTCTTTGATATGCTATGTACTGGGCTTGTTTATGTTGAAAACAAAACCATTTTTTAAGGTTGTAAAAAGATTTCACGGGTGGATATATACATATATATATATACACACACACACACACACACATATATATATATATATATATATATATATATACACGTGTGTGTGTGTGTGTGTGTGTGTGTGTATGTGTATGTATATATGTACAGTATATATATATATGTATACCATATATACACCATTTCGTCGACTCGTGGATCTGATTTGTGTCTACTTTATATATAAGACAAACGGGTATTCAGCTTGTCTTTAGCTGTCACATGTTCCTGTAACAAGCCAAGAAAAAAATGCATCAGATCTCTTGTCTTTTTTACGGCAGTCGTTTCACATTTTTATCATACTTTGATCAAATATTTGAATTCAGTTGAAAGAAAGACTAAAGAAAGGGCCTCAAAATGACAAAACATGACGTGTTTGATCTCCTCTCCTCTCTCCAGTTCAGTACCAGTCAGGTCTTTATGGAGGAAACAACAACAGCAGCTCTCCTCTCTCCAGCCGTGGAAACTCGCCCATCGTGTGTGAGCGTTGTGGGGAGGTGTGTCGTGGGGAGGTGGTGCGTGTCAAAAACACACACTTTCATGTTCACTGCTTCACCTGCCAAGGTAAAACCACACACCTACACACACAAACATGCATCCATACATTCAGATCCACTTCCTTTCTTCACTCCCACATTCACGCTTCATATTAATTTCTTTCTCAATCTTGGACGAATGCACTTGTTTTCACGTGTGGATTCAACCCACATCAATTTGCATAATTAAAATTTAATAATTACCAGTACTCAGAAAAGAAGGAAGCGGCACAATTGAATCAGTGATGGCTCCTGTCTGCACTGGAACAGGAACTGAACTCTGACTCCAACAGGATCAAAGTCAATCACAAGCTCTGTTATATTAACCAGATCAGATAGCTGTGTGGTATCAACAGAGAAAAATAATTTATAAATGCAACCAAAAAAAATTACAAATGGAACCAAATACAAAGCCCACCTGTTTCCTCTGTTTATATATTTTAAACCATTAATGATTAAATCAAGATTTAGATAGAGATTTATCCTTGTAGGCTCCATCTCCATCTCCATCTCCATCTTTAAAGGGCGATGCCCACCCATCAGCAAAAAGCAGTGACTTAGGTTCTCAAAGATGGCATTCAGTCACCAAGAGACACATTAGGCAGGCTTGGGGGGTTATATGTAGCAATATTCAACAAGATTTTTTTTTTCTTTTTAAAGATTATTTTTTGGGCTTTTTGCCTTTAATCCAATAGGACAGCTGAGGTTGTGGCAGGAAGGGGGGCAGAGAGAGAGGGAATGATACGCAGTAAATGAGCCACAGGCGGGAGTCAAACCTGCGGCCACTGCAGAGGACTGACAGCCTCAGTATATGGGGCGCACACCCTACCAACTGAGCTATAGGGGCGACCCTTAACAAGAATTTTAAATTAAATTTTAGTAATTTACTGAAAATTGTTGTTAGTTAGTTTTGTTTTTGTTAAGATTTAGTTAGAACTCATTTTCATTAACTCATTCACATGAACTCATTAATTTTAGACATAATTTTATTAATGATTTTCTCAGCTTCATGGTACTCTAATTGGTTTTCTGACGGATTTTATTTCTGCCTGTGCTACCAATGAGAAGCGAGCATATCTTTAACTGTGTTTAGTCTTCTAGGCTGAGAGGTGTTACTGACGCATTCTTTCATATCTTATAAAAATGAATGCATGAGTCATGACAGATGCGCCATTATTAGTTATCACACACAGATAACGTTTATAACCTGACAAAACATACTTTTTATATATTACTGAGGTCTTCTGCCAAATTTGGTGTCATGTTTCATTCAGTTGAAATCTGTGTTTATAAATCAACAGTAAATATGTTTAAAGTGTTGAGGGAGACAAGCAGTATCTGGGAAACATCACGTTTATTCAGTCTCTAAAATTATTACAGAATTATGTTAAATGAGGTATTGTCTGATTATGAGTTGGAAGAAATCATAAATTATCTTTTATGATTATGACGCAATTGATGTTTTACTGTGAGCTTGGTTCCGTTAAATTTAACATCATGTTAATGGAGCAAGGTAATGCATCCTGAATCCACATAGATCTCTGAGGCAAACGAACATTAAATTGCGTCCAAAAAGGAAATTAGCATGTATTCTATCAAAACAATCAAATTACATGAGTGATATTTACCTTGGCAGACACTACAGGATGTTATGTTTTCAGGTGTCTTTTCAAATTGGTTGCATATGTTCTGCATATCTTTAATCCAAAAGGTGCTCTGTCCTCAATATAACATACTGTCTATGGTGGATGTTACCCATGTTGATCAAACAGGAGGAACAGGAGGTTTTAACAGAAGAAATACACAAATCAAAATTGCATGAATCCATATATTTGTTTGTGTTTTTGTGTTGTGTGTGCATGTGTACACGTGTGAGTATGTTTGTGCCTTTGCATGTTTGAGCTCCACCAGTGAGCAGGTGGGACAGAACACACAAATAGAGGTCTGGAGTCAGCAGCTAGCTTAGCAGTGCAGTCAGCAGGTTTTCAGCCCATAGTCAGACTCCAACCAGCTAACCTCCTTTCACAGGCCAGGACCCACACAGTCCCAGAGCGTGCTGTGAGACAACACAGTTTTCTCTGTTTGATCTGCCAGTAACATCGCCTGAATGCAGTCAGCCACAAAGCATCAAAGATGAGGGTTTTCTCTTTTTATTTATTTATTTTTTTCATGAAACACGATGCAACACTGCAAATCTTAAAAATAACCTGGGCTGAAATAACAGCTTGTTTGGTTGAATAATTGATTGTCTAATTGACTGATTGTTTGCTCAGTCGTTCCCTCTTACAGGACACACACTAGATTTATTGACGGAAGTGCTCTCTCTTTGATATTAAAGTATTTATTATTATGGACAATTGATCTTGCAGAGTAAGCTTAATGACTTTTAGCTAATGGAGCGTGGGCTGAGTAGACATCAGCTGATGAAGTGGACAAGAATCAAACCGTCAGCTTTTAGTACACAGGCGTCTTTTCTCCTCTGCTCGTTATTTTTTCCTCGTCTTTCCTCCTCCTCTCTGTCACTCTCTTGTCTCACATTCTTTGTTTGTAGCTGTGAATGTCAGAGAGTTACAATGTGTCTTTGTTTGGTAACAGTGTGATCTCCTGATTTTGTGGCTTCTTGGGATTGAAGAGAGAAGAACAAGGAGAGAGAGGAGAGAAAATTTAGGTTGATGAAAAATAGATAAAGAGGAGCAGAGTGAGATAGATGAGACAGCAACCCTGTGTTTGTGTGTGTGATTTTAGTCTTTTATTGGGTAGTGTAGTAACTAATTTAGGTGGTATCACCTAAAATGTACACCCTGGGTTTTTCTTCAGCTTTGGACAGTACAGAGTTATAATTGATACACTTAACTTCCTTCTCATGATTTCAGTAATAAATTTTGAAGGTACTCTCCAGTGACAGTTAACTATGAGGTTATTTTTAGCCAAGCTAGCTGTGAGTTTGTTGGTCCAAGGCTTTGTACCTGACATGCCTCAACAATGAATGGATAGCCAGGAAAATTTGTACAGAGATTCATGTTCCCCAGAGGATGAATCCTGCTGACTCTGACGATCTCCTGACTTTTCCCTTAACTTTTAATCCAGTATCATCATCAGGTCAAAAATTTTATTTTAAGCCCCTAGCCCCTTTGCTCAAGATACTTTGCCTTTTGCCAGGCCACTATGGTAAATAAGAATCTATTCTTAATGACTTTCCTGGTGAAACAGACAACTTTTCAACTCTCCCCCTCTCCCCCACGACATCCCGATCAGTCTCAGCTATGCTTTGTATTTATTTCTAATATGAAACAAATGTGAGATTTTGATCATGTTAAACATTATACTTGATATACATTCGCATGTTGGCATAGTCATTATGCGCATATTAGCATGCTAATGTTAGCATTTATGACCACTGTGCATAGGTACAGCCTCAAAGAGCCACAAACATGGATGTAGGCTCTTAGGGCCCATTCTTATGCTGATCCAAAGTGCATTGTTTGTGCAATGTGCAAGGGTTCAAGTGTCCAAATTCACCTTTACAGTCATGCGCCATGAGCGCACAGGGGTATCTCTAATCTGTTAAAGACAATCTGGCTGCTGTGATCCCATCCAATACACACTTTGCAGGTCTATTGAGATTTATTAAGTTTTATTAATAATTCCTTATTTGTTATTAGTGAGAATAATTTTAGACACTCGCATGCACGCTGTTTACTTAAATAATTTACACTTTATTGCTGATATGTTCAGAGGACACTTTACTAATGCACACTCCTGTGTGGGGAAAAACTTCACATAAATGAAAGGTGTTTTGTGATTGTGGAGACTTGTGTGTGCCTCAGCCAAACACTATCACTATCTTGTGCAGATGGACATACTGCGCCACAGACTTTCCACTTCGACCAGGTTTTAGCAGGTCTGTGGTGCAAGTGGTTTTAACTACAATGAACTGTGCACAAGATACCAAACGAGCCTGGCCACACCTTCATTTTTATTACTCCTGTCCATGGGTGACAGGTGCAAGTTAATTTACTATCTTGCAAACCCAGGGAATATGACAACTGCACCAGTATGAGATAGCAATGCCACCTGCGTCACTGCTGCCATCCACTTTGCACCGGGTATAAGATAGGGCTCTTTGTCTTATTAATCAAGTTCTGGGCAGCTGCTTTGTTGACTCTATTAGCATTTTAGTATTAGTGTTTTGGATATTAGAATAAACGTCATATCAAACTAAGGTAAATTGCTTTTAATGTTTTTAAAATTTTGAGTGCAATTTGTGAAATAAAACTGAAGACCATATCATATCGGAGCAAAGGGAGTAAAGAGCTGAATGCATACCAATGAAGTTTCAACAAGGTTGATCACTCATAAAAGAAAGAAAAATGCAACTCTGCAAATAATATCTTTCTGCTCTCATAAAATCTCATAAAATATGGAACACATTCATAAATTTGCCCTCATTTTAAAGCAAATGATGCCAAATTTTGGAATATTATCTTTGTGTCCTGCTGGGTATGCAAATATGAAGTCATAACTCCTCAATTAGACTGATAAATGTTAATACTTAACTACTGGAAGCCCCATTCACAACCACATACTTGTACCAGAGTAGTGTTGATACTGGCCCCCTTTTGGTCAGGCGGTCCCTTTTCTCTTTTCCTCCCTTCTCCTCTTTGATCCATCTGTTTATCCTGCTCACACTCATGCAAATGGAGAAGAGCTATAGTAAGGAAATCCATTCCATGTTGATGATGCGAATAGACGAGGGAAGACAGTGACAGGACGGCAGACGTGCGCTGGATGGACAGATCGATAGCCTCATTGATACCTCCCCTGGGTCCCCCCTACACCCCCATCTCTTCCTCCACATCCTCATCCCCTCACTTTGCTGTCTGCTTCCCTTTCTCTTTGCCTCTTCTTCTAATCTGTCCCTTGACTCCCATCTTGCCTTTCTTCTTGTCTGAGCCTTGTGTCTAAAATAATCCTCTCCCCTCCGTTTTTCTCCAGAAAATTGAACCATGCACATCATGTTTGATGCTATAGCATGCCTTCTGTAAAGAGCAAACATTAATGAGAAAAACAAATAGTCTGATTCCGACTGTACATCGAAACATTTCACACACACTCACATTTTTGAGATAAAAGGCTGTCTGTTTTAAATATTCTGTTCAAATCTGATTTTTCAGATGAAGGCATTCACACTGCAGGCAAAAGTGGCCTGCGTCAGATTTTCTTTGCTCATATGAGACTCGGATCTCTTTTTTTCATGACACTGTGAAAAGCTCAAGTTACATTGATTATAATATTTTCAGTCATGATTTGCGCTGCTTTCATGTGTTTCCTAAATCAGATACAGATTAGATTTTTTGCGATGCGAATATAAATAGTCACATCAGGATTTATGCGACTTTTATGTCACTCACTAGTCAAAACTGTCTTACAGTGAGACTCTTGTGAACAGCTGCTGACAGATTTATTTAAAACAGAGGTGCCCAAAGTCTTTCCTATTAAGGGCCAACAATTTATCTTGATGGAGGGACAAGGACCAAAAATAAATGTTGATGTTATGTAATGTGTTTTTATTGAAAATGTAAATTCTAAATCTAAAGTAAAGGTCAAATATAAATATAATTTTTAAAAAAACAACTACTTTTTAATCTTAATTTTAATTGTTTGCAAAAATAAGTGTCAAAAACATTCATATGCTTCGTTTTGGGAGCATAAATGTACAAGGAAAGGTGTCTTTCTGACAGAAAGAGCATGCAACTCAAGGTGCTTCAAATTAAGTCGAATAGCTGTATTGTCCACCTTTGTAATCGAGAATGGAAATTTGACTTGAGCTTGCAAATTTCCGTAACAGCACTGAATAACATCAATTTTGGATATTAAGTTTGCATTGAGCATTGTTTAAGTTAAACATCGTGTGACATTTGGGCAGCTCTGAGTTAAAAGTAGTCAATGACATACTGACATTTTGGATGAAATCTGTTTCTGTGAAGCCATTTACATCACTATCCCACCACTTCTAGCTGCAGCTCCACATCCACACACACATCCATACAGAAGTAGCAGTAATTGCTTCACAGAAAGCCGAATCTAAACATTTGACTCTCTTTCTCCCCGCCCTTGTTATCATCTGCCCACAAACTTCTGTGGCCTCCATGATTACTTCTGTGCAACAGCTATGTGTGATGTCTTTGTTATTGTTCTCTTGAGACCAGTTCACCCTGGAATCTGATATTAGCCACATTTACAAAATGATGTGAACAGCCAAACAGATTTGAGCAATAAATCAGAATTGAGCACTAACACTTGTGATGTGAACATAGCCAAAGAGTCTTTCCTCGAAAGTGATGTACAACGGGTGCACACTAATTTATTTGGATGGATTGTGCAACTGCAGGGTCTTTACCTCACCAACAGAATATAAAATAGACTTAAATGATTCTTCTTAAAGCCTGACCCACTTTGGTTTGAAACAAATTCGTGTTTCAGAGGTGAAGCATAGTATAAGAAGCGAGATTCAGTGTATTTTAACAGTATTAGTGTACTCTCAGCAGTCATGGATGGCCTGCCTCTTTCTTCTGAAGAGACTTCAAGGACAAACTGTGAAGCATTAACCGCTGTATCGGCTCAGCTGTGCAGCACTCTTTTGTGTGAGTATTTGCACAGTGGGTCAGTGTGCTGCTGTGTTTGTGTGCTTCTGAGCACGCTTGTATTTTTTTAGTATATCCAGAAGCTGAATCAGAAAGATGAGACAGTCAACATGTGTATCAGGCCTCCAGGAGCTCTTGTTTCTTGCATGCATCTTCATTTGTATCACTTCTTTTTTTAAAATCCATTCCTTCATTCGCCTCTCTTCTTTGGTTCCCTCGACCCTTTCCTTGTGCCGCTGGCAGTACACAAAGAAATCATTATCTGTTGTCTTTCTGCCAGATTGTGTGTGTGTTGTATATTTGTGTGTCCAGACCTCAAGCACTTCACTCTAATAGGCAACAAATCACTGTTAACAGATGTAGAAGAAAAGTATTTAAATACTTCAGTGCCTTCGACGAACTGCAGCTGAACCTGCCCCCCGATGAGCAGAAGGGAGGGAAAGTAGTAGGCTGGTGAAGAGTAAAACTGATGGAGCAGAG
Organism: Lutjanus campechanus; assembly: GCA_027495735.1. Taxonomy (NCBI): domain Eukaryota; kingdom Metazoa; phylum Chordata; class Actinopteri; order Lutjaniformes; family Lutjanidae; genus Lutjanus; species Lutjanus campechanus. The sequence continues at coordinate 11,081 of JAJHUR010137353.1, read as the reverse complement.
AGTGAACGAGGGGGTAGATACTGAGAGCATGATTTTATTTATTTATCAATCCATATTTATTTTATTTATTTGTGACCTGAAATTTATTTTCTGCTTGCTTTCCCTTCAAGCCTTCTCATACTTTTCCCTTCTCCGAGGTTGTAGTAGAGAGTTAGAGGAATTTTTTACTTTTTGCTGTAATTAAAGGATGGTAACTCCACATAATGACTAAAAATATCACAATCAATGTAAAAACTGATCTTTTTTTCCTCCAGTAATGTCTGCATTTAAAAAATCATCATTACATTCGGTGTTCACTTCATCACAAACTAGTTGGCACACCTACAACTTTCAAAACACGAAAACAATGCAGATTTTTGATTTTTGAATTTTTCCGATCAGCCCCTACCTGCAGAATAAACTGGGGGTCATCAAGCAGTTCATTTTTAAACTCCTTCTCTTTTCTGGTTCTTGCAACACCATTGTGACATGATGGAAGCTGTTACACAGAATTTCTGACAATTCAAGGTTATGAAAAACAATTTCAGACACTTTTTTCCCTCTACATTATGTCCTTGTGAAACCCACATTTTCTGGTGTGCCATTCTTTGGAAGCTGAAGCAAGAGTCGTGGAAAAATGCAAGTTAAGCATCGCCTACAGTGCTGTATATTGACAATGAATTCAAAAGAAAGAAAAGCTTAGATTTGTTTGCTTGTTGCTTGACTTTACTTGTAAGTTTGCTTTGTGAATATGACTTTGCCAGCATCACAGCAAACCTTGTTTCTTTATTGTTCCTGAATTCATCAGATTCATAGATCATAGATCACAGTATAGATTTTGATTGCAGGCGAAGCTCAGGTGGAACTTAACATTGAGAAAGTCTCAGTTGTAGTATTTTTTTATGCAAAGCAGCGTCATTCCTCCCCCTGCAACAGCTCTGTGCCCTCACTTTGGGAAATAACATCCTGAACCCAGAGTGCCTTTTTTTTAAACTATGAAGCACCAAATATTAATCTGGATGGAGGCCCACAGGCCAAAAACCTATGTTGATATCATTTAAGATTATATTCAGTTAAAGTAGAAAAGTAAATTAAACAAAATATTGTTAGTCTGTAAAACTTTATCAAAACTGAAGAGTTGGGCTCAAAACTCAAAAATCTATTGAAGTAAGTTGCCTTGAAATTTTGAGTTTTATCACCTTTTTCTTTTTACAGTGTACTAGAGTAAAAAGTGCAATATTTCTCTCTGAATTGTAATGGAGTAGAAGTGTAAACTGGCAGTACATTAAATACAGCACTAGAGTAAATGTACTTAGTTACAGTCACTGAACAACACACAGTGTAAACCTTGATGGGAAAGTGATAACTGAACACCAAACTGCTGCAGGGCTGGTGTTCTCTTCAGATTGATCTGCTATGACATCTCACAAATAAGCAATTTCTCTGTCCTTTAATTTCATTACATCATGTGAATGTGATGTAAATGAATTATTTCCTGTGGAATCTCTTTTGATCGTTATTTCTGTCTGGTGAGAATAGGTTTTACAGGCCCCTACAACACAGACTTGCCCCCAGGATTGCTGGGGTCATTGTGTCTGCCACAACAGACAGCTGGACTGTGGCTGCTGAGACCGAGTGGAGGCTGGATGTCTCTATATGGTTGTAGACAGTCATAAAAATGCTATTAAAATCCTATGCTATTACTCTCTCTCTCACCACATCAACTGTCCAGTAGAAACAGTCATCAGTGGAGGCTGAATTCAAGTAAATCTTTGATATCATTTTCACATTAATTAAAGTTACAAACAAGGCTGAGAAACTGAAACTGTTTTTGATGATTCTGGTGATCTTATTTACTAAATCACTGTCTATTGAACTGTTTCTGAAGGAACTGTATGGCTAGTGCTGATTCAGCACACACAAAACGACTAAATGTAGAGTTTGGGACAACAGGTGGGGTCAGGAAAGGTCAGGGTGGGGTCACATGGGGGTCATATAAGGTCATTCTTGACTCGTCTGGTGTGGAGGCAACTGACACGTCTTTGAACATTAAGCTTCCGTCAGCAAGTTCAAGTGGCAGCGGGAAGATTTGTCCTGACTGTCCCTGAAAGACTAAAATGTCATGTGACAGAGAGCGAATAATGAATGGTAGCAGGCAGGCACATGCTCATTTAGATTCTGGGAGGTCTGTGCTGTGGCATTTCCTGCTTCTATTATAATTACGCTGTAAATCTGCAACATGAAATCTTAGGCTAAATGAAATTAGGCTTAGACTCACTCATACATGGTTAATGTAACTCCTGACAGGTTGAATAGCTTTGAGAGGAAGTTCAATTTGAATTGTGACCTCATACAGATAGATCACAATAGTAGATCGTAATATCATACAGATATTGTGATCTACTACATGATTTATGTATGTTAACAAACATGGCTTTTTGCAGTAGTGCATGCTGGAATAAAAATAACAACCCATGACATTTTGGGAGAAATCAGTTTCCATTAAGCTTCTGTCTAAAAGAAAAAAGCCTCTACATCATATCTGCTGAGCTTTGCTCATTGTTCATCTTCATTAGGAGCAAAGTTTCTGAAATAGGTTACTGCCAGTCTGATAAAGATGCACTGACAGCAAAGCGGCAACCATACTAGCAGCTCTGTGAACCTGTACAGCCCTGCTTTGTGCAAAATGCTCACATCAGCATGCTAAACATACTTAGAATAACTATACTAACATGATGATGTTTACCAGGAATAATGTTTGCTACCTAGAGCTGCAACAATGAATCAATTAGTTGATTGAAAGAGAATCAGTTTGCTATTTTGATAATCGATTCATTTTCAGTCATTTTTCAAGCAAAAATGCAGTGCTATTTATCCATCTGTATTATTTTGGTGTTGGTAACTTTGGTGAATCCGAACTAATCATGTCAACTGGCATCTACTGTAGGTAATACAGTGACTATGCTAAGTACCTCATACCACCCTACTTCAGATAATCCAAACTCTCCTTTTAAAAATTCTAAGTTATCTAACGCACCACCTTGTGGTCGTGCGTTAGATAAAGTCAGAGGATCACCAAAGCCAGAGGGATTCATCATCTGGGAACCATGACTCTTGGTTGAAGATTTAATGAAAACCCATTCAAAACCTGTTGAGATATTTCAGTCTGTACTGGACTGATAGACGTTGTCATCCCTGGAGCCATGCAATGTGTCTCCGTAATAAGATTAGTCAAATAAAAACACCAGTGAAAACCATGAAAACTCTCCGGTGAGTGGCAAAACAAGCAATAAGTACCGCCAGTGTTAAATGCTCATGCACGGATCTTGTTCTGTGAGGACAGCTTTTGAAAATGGCCTGTGATCTGAAATCCAAATATACCAGAGGTCCCTCCAGAGAGGCCAAGCCTCAACAGCTCCCTCTCCTTCCTGTTTTCCTCCATCTTAATAGCTTTCCATTTAGACAGTGATGAATGTGTGAATGCTATCAGCAGGGTGAGAAAAGATGAGAAGGACTCAGCTATCATACTCAACAGTCTGGGAGATAGAGAAAACAGTATATCTATACACATGCATCAACATATATTGGCTTTTGAATCTCAGCTGATAGGGGGAAAAAATGAATTGACATGTTGGACATAGATTTTTTACTTAACAACCAATATACATCTCACACACGTGTATTGATGTGCGTACGGCACATACAGAAGCTGTAACTGTTCCGCTGTGAACAGCCTTAGTCTGAGGCAGACTGATAAAGGTCAGGCTGGCATTTTAAAGTTGTGCGACAGCAGCTTTGCCATGACAAGAATACCGTATGTGAGACAGAGGAGAGACAGAAAAACAAAAATACTGTACAGTTTCTCATGTTCCAGAATAATGTCCTATTATTCTCTCATACAGTGTATGAACAAACTGACTTCAGCATCTTCAAATTAACTTAATTGTGAGAGAATAATAATAACAAAGATATACTATTTATTTATGAGAACTACTACCATTTATGAGAAACAACAAAGGCATCACAACTGTCACATACTTGCATACAATTATTTACAAGTATACGGCGGATATATTTTCAGATCTGTCATGCAGGTGAAAAACTGCAGTCAGGAGTGTGTAGGTGGTCCATCACATCGCTTGCGTTCTCATATCTTTAAACTGACTTTAAAATTCTGCTTTAGTTCATAAACTACTGAATGGTTCAGAGCCAAAAGACATTTCTGATCTGCTACTCCATTATGAACCATCTGGACCTCTTAGATGGTCTTCCTGCTGTCCCCAGAGTCCAAACTAAACATGCAGAAGCAGCATTCAGTTTTTATGCTCCACAGACCTGGAACAAACTCCCAGAAAACTCACTTTATTTTATTTATTTATTTAACCTTTATTTAGCCAGGGAAGGCCCATTGAGAGGTCTCATTTTCAATGGTGCTCTGGTAACATAACATAGATACAATACCAGCTATCACAAATTGTAACATATCAATAATCAATATCAAAAACTGAAAAAAACATTAAGGTGTCAGTGTATTTAAGCACTCACAGACTATTTAACACATTTTAATGTTCCCAAAGAGACCAGAGCATGGTCTCTTGAAATTTATTTAAGGTTCTACCTGCACAATAATTAATAGCAGTTTTGCTCAGTTCATTTTTGATTTGAGGGACCTCAAGAACTAACCAATCCTGAGATCTTGTCTGAAAGTGATTAGAACACCATGTAATGAGGGATTTCAGGTAATTAGGTATCTTTTTGAAGCTTAGCTTGAAAAACATACAGGAGCAAATACTGCATTCTCCTACCCGCCAGGGATAGCCAACCCAAGATTACAATAATGAGTTCTAAAATGATCACCAGCAATAAAACAAAGTGATAAACCGCGTCAAGCTGTTTCGAGGTGGCGGAGGCAGCGTGCATATAGTGTCACCTTAGTAAAGTAGTGGCAACTTTACTAACTGCATTCTGCTTGTCTCAAAAAACATGATCTACAGTATTTCCATGAAATAACCTGAGTTCCATCCTTAATATTTTAGCTAGCTCATCAACATGCATTTTGAAAGACAGCTTCTCATCAATAAATACCCCAAGGTACTTGAAGGAGAAGGTCTGAGGTCAGCTTCACCTCTACTAATGTAATCTAATCTTGGAGAGATTGTATATCTTTTTATATTATCTTGTGTTTCTTTTATATCTTGTCTTATGCCTTTTTGTCTCATGTGAAGTACTTTAAATTGCCTTGTTGCTGAAAGGTGCTGTGCAGATAAACTTGCCTTAATTCTATGCAACAATCTGCCTGTACTGTTTATAGTCATGTGGCTTTTGGCAATTTTTTAACGATGCCCCACTGGAGGATATAATGTAATTGCAGGCATTCCAGTGATAAAAAATGCAATGAATAGTGATACCATGTTAAAGGGATAATAGTAATAATATATAGGGATAATAGGATAAATATCTCATTCAGCCCCACTTCAAAAAATCTAACTGTCCCTTTAGTATCTACATAATATTACAAGATAATCCCTTTAAAGAGAATAGAAAGTTACCATGACTAATTTCATAGTCATTCTGTCTAAATGAAAATCAAATGATTCATGCATTTGGCTCCAGATTTATATAATGAAAACTTTAAATGTTGCTTTACTCTCTTTATGTCTTCACATTGGCTCCAGTAGACACATAAATTACACAGCTAGACTGTTGGTCTTGCTCTACAGTATCTCTCCCTCTCTGTCTGAGCCACTTAACACGCTGGCTCGGATCAGATCAGATCCATTCACTCCATCGGGTTTTGAGCCATTAGCTTAATTAGAGACCAGACATTCAATTCACTGTCAGATATCTTGATCCGTTGGCTGCCTTTCAGATGTCTGACTTACAGCATACATCCAGGTTATATCATGGTGCCACTCTGCAGTTTATATCTCGACTGGCTGGGCCTGTACACCACGGGTTATATTATAGTGACAGATATGTGTTGACTTGTGTAGAACTGAATGAGTATAGCATGACACTGACAGTATCAGTGGTGACACTATAAGAGGATATGGCTTGGTTGGGGCCTGTAAATGGCACATTCTCAGATAAAGTCTGTAACACAGCTGATGGGAGGTAAGAGTGAGCTTCCTGCCAGCCTCCCTGAGAGCTGGAGCGAATCATCGTTCAACTGTTGAACCAACCAGCTCAGCAGAGGCCTCCTCACCCTCAGCACAGCTGGACCAGAAGCAATCATTTGGCTGAAGAACTTTGCATTTGCTAAATAAAAGCCATACATCATGTTGTCAGCGTAGTAAACACAGTGTGTGTACCTGTGGGCACTAGTGTGTCTCTTTGCCTGGACATGCATCCATCACATCACACTGCCTCCATAAATACATATTAAAGTATTTATTGTGTGTTAATGTGGTAAAAAAAAAAGGCTGTAATCTGTAATTGGACACATGTACAAAATCAGGCACGCATACTGTACACTATATTCTCACATGCACAGTCAGACAACCATAACATACTGTAAAAAATTAACAGATTAGATGGTTACTGGTCTAATCCCCAAAACCAGATTAGAGTATTAACCCTTTAGAGGTCAGAAAGGACAACAGATTGCACTCCCAGCAACCCCATCCCCCAATCCACCACACACGCACACAAAATACTGACTATATGTGCTATGAAGTACCCTCACACCAGAAGGTGAAACCTCTAGATTACTGGATTAACGCTGGTGTGTGTGTCAAAGTAGTCTGTAGCAGTTTGTGCAATACTCATAATATACGTTGATGTAATTGTGACACGTAATGGCTTATAAGTAAGACGTAATATGCAGAAAGCATGTCATTGCCTGATACCAGACTGAATTGTAAATTCCATATTTCCATATTTTCCATATTCAGAGAATCAATCCATTTGTGGAGTGGGTGGATTCAAAGATCTGGACCAGGCAAAGCAGGTCACTGTTGTAAAATAAGTGGTCAGAATCTGTGGTCAGAACTGTGTCCGTAGCAATGATCTGTTAGTCATAGCGGTGGTTTGTTGTTTATAGAAATGGCCTGTTATTCACAGTCTGTTATTCAAAGTAACAATGTGTTGTTCAGCAATAACAGACTTTATAATGCTGTAATTGACCATTTAGAATTGAGTATTTAACAGAGCCATGTAATAATCAGAAATAATGTTCATGAATTTGTATGCAAACTACTGACTGGCTTTGTACTACCACCTCTTTACCTCATTTTTTTGGGGGGTAATTTTGACAGGGTACCACTTAAAATAAGACGTTATAATAAGAATACCCCCTATAAAACCCCCTATAAACCCCTATATTTAATAGTTTTTGACAACAAAACTACTCAGGTAAACTTGCGTAACAAAACTACTTGGTTAAGTTATGAAACAAAACAACTTGGGTGCAAATAGCATCATTGGCTATGGACACCTGGGCTCTTGTCTCTGGCATACTTGGTTTGGTTCAGGCAAAGATCAATGTCTGTTTCTCTGTCATGTGGGTCATGCCAGGTGCAAATAGCATCAATGACTATGGACACCTGGATGCTTGTCCCTGCCATGCAAGGCCATATGCAAATGTGTGTAAATAGTCTTGGCTAGGCTTTTTCCAAGCCTGTCTGCCTTAATCTTACTAATCTTACTGAACTACTACCATGTATAACTGGCAAAAGGGACCCTTATTATAAAGTGTAAAACAGTGCATGTTGAATGTATAATATTGCCAAAGCCTTGGTGTATGAATTTGGTAAATTTAATTTGCCAAACAAAACTTTTTGTTGGAGAAGACAAAGCTACGCTTAATAAGCAATGAGACCTGAGACTTTCTGTGAAAAAGTTTTCTTTATTAGACTATTGACTACACACAGTACAGTACTCCGTTTACAAAGTCTTGTATATCTGAGGAACAAAGTGAACTCATTCAGTCTTTCCTCTCTGTCTGTGCAGTGTGTGGCTGTGACCTAGCGCACTCAGGTTTTTTCCACCACTCTGGCGAATACATCTGCACAGAGGACTACCAGCGGCTCTATGGGACCCAGTGTGACAGCTGTGACCAGTACATCACTGGAGAGGTGGTATCTGCCTTGGGGAGGACATACCACCCACACTGCTTCGTCTGCAGCATCTGCAGGTAGGAAAAGTGTTTGTGTGTATAGTTGCAATGTTTCAGGTGTTTATAAGCCTCCTGACAGGGTATTTCTCTCACACAGTAAACCCAGTGATTAAATCTAATATGTTTAAAGATACATATAGTAGAAGTATTCAAATGCAATATATTTTAAACGTATAGGTAGTATTGGTAGTAGTAATAGTGGGAGTAGTGCAATTAAAATATTTCAAAATGTCGTCACTTTTGTTTACAACTCTTCATGTTGTGTCCTCAGGGATTCTCCTGGCATCGCTTCATTCATAACTTGTGACTGCAAAAACAGCAACAAATGAGATTCTCACTAAGCACCACGTACTGTGGTATAATGACTTTACAGTTAATGTTCACAACTTCTTGCGTACAGCAGGTGGCCCTTTACAATTAAAATCCAATGACGTATAAGCACTGCAGGCTGGTAAATTCCTGCATCTGTGTTTGGCCTCACTGACCAGTTCACACCGAAACTACTGCAGAAACACTGCAGGCGATGTTGTAATTGAAAGGTTAACAGCCACTAAAACTTGTTATAGCTAATTATTAGTGACAAATCAAGGTTCGCTGCAAGTGTACCTTTTCCCGGTTTGTTACAAAGAGTAGAGCAGGGGAAGTAAGAGTAATTACTTGCTGTAAATGATAAATGTCAGTTGGGTGCTGTGAAAGATGAATGACAGACAGTAGATTATCAGAGCAACACTGATGTCAATCAAGTTTATTAAAGCAATTAATAATTTATCATTCTATTTTTCTGTTCACATACATTTCAAAACGTCCAAGATTAGCTTGTAAACATTTTCATCACTTTGATTATTATGTTGTGAAAGATTTCATCATATGTATCTTTTTGTTACTTCCACCCTTTAGGCTACTGTCGTTGAATGATAAATGGCAGTTTTTATGTTGTCAATGAATGTAAAATTAGTAAAAATTATGAAACATGGCCCTGTTTTCATCATATTTTGACTGTTTTGATCAGCTTTAAATTAATGAAATCATTTGATAATTTGCCACTCCATTTTCCATTTCACATCAGTTTTTTACCCCTCTATTTTTCAATTCATGTGCATTTTTACCACCTTCATTTTTATCAGTTAATTTTTGTTACTTCCACCCTTCATGAAGGATTTAGTATCACACCTCCATAAAGTGTGGGGAGTTTGTTAAAGAAAGATTCAAGAATTAATGATCACAATCTGCTCGATAAACTCCCCATAGGCTTTCTTTTATACAATTGAAATCTCAAGTCAAAACAGAGATAACCATGATCATACTGGGATTATTTTCTCAGACCTCTAGAGAGACATATAACGTTTGCAGGCTATATAATACAAAATCAGTGGAGTTCCCCTTTATGTATTATAGTTATGCCATTGTGCCATTTAATCATTACCCACAGTGGTAAGGGTATCAGAGCAGAGCAGGAAGTTGATGAGAGGGCACATTGAAGAGCAAACACAATACATTTTTTAAATATTTTAAATGCTTAGTGTCTGTTGTAGTTGCCTGGTCTCACTTTAACTATCATATGCCATTGTAATATACTTAACAAAATTGAATCTATTGAGTCTTGAAAATTTCATATCTATTCATATCAATTTAAAATCATCCATCCGACCCCCTTACAGGATTTCACTGAACTCTGTTCTGAGAACAATAGCAGAATTACAAGAACCTCAACACAGGGTGATTGTGTGGTTCCTTCAAGAGCCATAAAATTTGCAGAGGTTTTTTCCATTAAAGCCACACAAAATGGAACTCCCTTCCATCCCACATCAAAACTTCTGAGTTTTGTTCTCTTTCCATGATGCTAAAAAGGTCGCTAAAGCAGAGTCAGTAATGTAATCATTACTTTTAATTCCATGAACCGTTATTAATTGATCAAACAGTTGTTTTGTACAGTTAATAATTAGAGGTGGGACTCGATTAAAAAAATTAATCTAATTAATTAGAGGCTTTGTGATTAATTAATCTCAATTAATCGCATTTTAATCGCATAACCATATTTACCACAAGAAGCAACATTTTTCAATATAAATGGATTTTGGTATATGACTTAATCAAATGATAGACACATACATATATTTAAACAACAAAATATTGT
>JAJHUR010137352.1:1094-55495 GCA_027495735.1 Lutjanus campechanus | reverse complement strand
AAGAAACAGATCATAACACTGTGATAATTATTGAAACTTTGGTGATATCAGCTGTCTTAACTTCTACACAGCTCCTCCTTGCTTACCGGTGCAGCTCTGTCTCACCCTGTCTGTGACACAGTGTGTGTGTGCTGATTGATTACCCGTAACTTCTAACCAATCAGATGTGCTGTAGGCGGGACATTGAGCCAGTCTACAGAGCGTAGTTGTGTATTATACTGTGCAGTGTATAATGATCTAGCATATACATAGAACAGTACTGTATAAGTTTGAAGTTTTTAATATTATTACCATTATCATTACTATTATCATTATTAAAAATCAAAGCCAAGTGCATTTTTTAAAATAATTTAACCCTAATCCCACCTTTTTTTTTTCTTTTTTGCTGATCCGAAAAATGATCCAATCCGTGACTCAAAACCGTGATATGATCCAAGTGAATCTCATGAAGAAGAAAGTCATAATTCTCTGATTTCAGCTTTTTAAAATGTCAGCTTTTTAAAAATACTGTCTCTCTGACAGTAAACTGAATATTTTGGGTTGTGGCCAAAACAAGGCATTTGAGAACGTCATCTTAAGCCAGTGAATATGAAATAAACTGTTTATCAATACATCAGAGGAGAATAAGTGGTGCCTTTTAATGAGGTGGAGAACAGCTTTTCAGACAGCTAGTAATGCTGGTGGTTCCTGGTTTACTTTTTGTGCCCAAAGTGTCTCTGTGTTTTTCACTTAAGTATTTCTACAATATAAATGTGTGCTAATACATTGTGGTTAAAGTTTGACCACAATATTGTGGTCATGTGATGCCTGCTGTTGGGCTGAGGTCATTGCCATTATGGCCACAATTCTATTTATTTATTTATTTATTGATCAACCTCATATTATTCCATTAAAATTTAGATCAGAGAAGTCACATACGTGCCCGGTCAGGAACACGGCCTCTAAATGGTTGAGAGAAATTAATGCACTGAGGATGGCTAACAACAGTAGTAACCGTTTTCAGCATGGATAAATCCATAAGGTCTTTTGGTAGCCTTCACCAGCACCCTTCACTTCTCCAACAGTGACGTGTTAAGAGATGAGACTTTTCTTGGTCTTGAGAAGCTGCAGAATTTTTAACTTACACACTGTAATCTGAACTGTACATTTACTGCCAGGCTGACAAAAGGAGGGTTCACACTATATGCTGGAGCAGTGCATGACGACACCATCGCCAAACTGCTGCGGCTGCAATGTCCACACAGGCTGCATGTTTGCTGCAAGGCAGTGCCTGAAAATTCTGTTCTACATAGAGTTTGCAGAAGAGTGTGACGAGAAGAAAATAGCTGTTTTCTGAAACTGTGAATGAAACGATAGCGAGAGGTGTCCTGTTGCTGAAATAATGTTGATATGACTTCCAACAGATCATTTTTAATGTGTACTTTTGCAGAGCCTCTGACTCTCTAGATGAAGTGGTGCGAGAGCAGCGCCTGATAAGCTTGTGAGTCGTGATGCTCAAGTGGACAGTGTGGATGCTCTAACGGCTTAATATCGGTGCCAAAATGAAAATCAGCAGGTAGAGCCACTAGGGCTGGACAATTATGGCAAAAATGATAATCACGATTATTTTGATTGATATTGAAATCACGATTAATAAACACGATTATTCATTAATTTGAAAACATGAGTATTTATTGAACCACCAAAACTCAACTTTAAATATAACTTAAAAGAACACTAAGACAGCCAAAAAAACAAAAAACAAAATATTCTTTGAAGGTTTTTTAAAAACCTTTTTTAAATACAAAAAATGATTGGCCACATAGTCCTATACTCCCTCAGCCCAGCTCCCTGCAATCTGCCTCCTACAAACTCAAGTTTTTGGCTAGGAACACCAGACTGTTCACTTGGACTGGCTTTAATGATGACCGAAGGCAGGAGACAATATTTCCACCTGTTCAAAAACACGCTCTGATGCAGCACTGATGCAGTGTCTGTGATGCTCTCCACCACTCAAGTGGGTCAGCCTCAGTGTCAAGTGTCCCTGCCTGGAAGTAGGCTTGAAGCTCAAAAACTATGGCCTGTTATGCATTTTCAGTTATGCAATAGGCTATGTATATTTGCCTATGTACTGTACTTCAGTAAATTATTAGGTCTTTGTACTTTAATATTTCCATTTTCTGCTACTTCCATTCCACATTTAAGTCAGATATTTAGGTGACTTTCACTTTTACTAAAGTAATAATATTAACATATAGGCCTACCCTTACTTTTGCTATAGTAGTACTGTTTGATACTTTCTAATTTATTATTAATAAATGTCACATATGTCACACAATCAGGGGGACAGAAAACTGCTCACCTATGGCCAAGTGGAGTCTGTGCCCAAAGCACTGCAGCCTTATCCAGCCATGGAGTTCAGCTGCCAGCTTGACATTTGAAGCATTGTCAGTTGTTATACACACAAGGTTCTCCTCCTTCAAATCCCATGCAGCCATAGCTTGCTTCAAACCATCAGCAATGTTTTTCCCTGTGTTGGTCATCAGGGGAAAATGCTGTTTGAAGACATTTCATCTTCATGGTGAAATCTGCATTGATGTAATGCAAAGTGAGGGATATGTACAGGTCCATAGTGCGGCTTGACCACAGATCCGTTGTGGTGGCAAAATACTCAGCGGTGGAGACATCTTTTGCAACTTCAGCATGGCATTTATCATATAGGGCAGGCAGTGCAACTCTGCTGAAATGTCTATGTGATGGCAACACGTAACGCTTGTCCAAAGTGTTAACAAGTTTCTTAAACCCTGGGTTGCTTACGGTACTGATGGGGCACATGTCCTCAGCTAGCATAAATGTCACAGTCTCTGTTATCTCTCGATGTCTCCGGGAGCTGGTGGGATATGCAGTGGCATTGTAGTGAGTGTCTTTAATAGAGGATTGTGTTGTGGTGGCAGTGGTGCTGGCTGAAGCCGACAAGCTTGCGCTTTTTTGCGTCTTCTGCTCCTTTATCATTTGGTCATAGACCACTTTATGACTTTAAAGTGATATTCCACTTTGTGAGAATAAGCCATTCAGTATGTACTCACCACTATGCCGATGTGATGATGGGTGAAGGTCTTCAGTTCACAAAGCAACAAAGCAGGGTAGCAGCCTCATCCAGTACAATGGCAGTGAATGGTGACCACGGATAAAACGTTAAAAAAAAGAACACAAAACAAACACAAAATGTCTCCATCCTGCTTGTGTGGTGTAATCCAAGTGTCCGCGAGCCACGACATTAAAAATTAACCGCAAAAGACGCCATTTACGCCATGTTTTTAGCTGAAATGTCAACTGTAGCATGTAGCTGGTAGGATGTAAACATGGCGTCGATCTTGCGAGACTTCATATATATCTTAATGGACGCATGTGCGGAAGTCTCGCGAGATCGACGCCATGTTTACATCCTACCGGCGACATGAACTGAAGATCTTCACCCATCCTCACATCGGCATAGGGGTGAGTACATATTGAGTGGACTATCATTCTGGGGTGGAATATCGCTTGGCATAAAATTTTAGATGTTTTTAAAAGATAAATATAACAAGGCTCCAACATGACAATGGATATTGAACTGGTGGCTGAGCTATGTTGGTGCTGCAGCAGTGTGTGCATCAACCTGCTGTCTGAGAAGAAAGAGCGAGAAAGTTCAGCTACTACTGGAGTATCAATACTATGGAGAAAGACTATTGAAAGCAAATATTCAGAATCGGTACTTATCAATACATCAAGATTTTTGACAACACTAGTACCTTTAAAAGGAATAAAAAATACACTATAAAAACATCAATAGTCATCAAAAGTCATTGCCAAAAAACTTGAATGCATGAACAGGTAAAGTTCACATCTACACATATTTGACACCTCCTGAGGGAAGTCGAGGTTTCTTGTAAAACTAGACCTTCACTGAGTGGCTGCACCATCACTGCTGCTCAGTGGAGTGTGAACTTGTTCAGTATATCTCTGTTCAGTTTGATCCCTGGTAACATGACAGGAAATGGTATGACAAACTGGGAATTGAGTCTGGATGGTTCATACAGGGACTGTCTCAATGACAGACACAGACACACACACACACACACACACACACACACACACACACACACACACACAGATGGCACCTGCCTGTGCTACGTGCTGGGGAAAAAAAGGGGATCCCAGATGATAAGTGGCGTTCTGCAGGATACCAGAACTGCACTGCCAAGTTGGTGCGCACACACAGACATACTGAAAGCCACACAAGTAGGAGACACACACACACAAACTACCTCTGTGCATGAAAATGGGAGAAAATGTGAAAAAAATGACACATTGGAAGTGAATGGATAAATAATAGTCTGGCAGATGGAAAATTGAGATTTCTCTTAAAACTGAGAAGTGGCACTCAAAAACCAGGCAATCTCACCTCCCTGGTGTTGAAAAGGCCTGCCACAAACAGGAAGTAGGTATTAGGTAAGCTGACAAGCTGTCACACAACTCAGCTGAGCTGCACTTAATGCACAGAGAGGAAAGGCCTAAAGGTGCGTCTTCTTGCCACGTTACTTAACGACAGGTTTTCATCTTTATGAGGCTACTCCCATCTGAACCCCTCACAATCTGCCCAGCAGACACCCAGATGTTTTATCAAAATTCTTTCCTCCTCCCTGCTTTGCCCTTCAGCTCCATCAAAGTCCCTGCCTTCCGCTCACATGCCACATACTATTACAGTTCCTCCAAAATAATGTCAAATGTACACGTCCCTGGGGACTTTCTTGCTGCTTTTACTTAACTTGACAAATAGCTTGAGTCAGATGTTGTGCTACAGTGGGTTAGAAGTGATAGAGCACCAATCAAATGTGTACAAAGTAGAAAAGTAGAAAACTTCACATTGGTGCAGAGTGCATGCATGGTTTAGGCAGCTCTCACACAGGCTTCATTTTCATAACAAAAATGCAACACGGGGGTCTGAAAAGATTCAGAGAGCCATATTCCAGCTCTTTGTAACACTGTTAGAAGCAAGAAATTCAAAATTCAAATATCTTACAATGTTGAAGGAGAAATCTGTAATATATTTACTGTCATAAATCATAAAATGGCCACATTGTGTCATCAGACATCAAGGAGACAAGTCAAGTTGAAATACTTGCTTCACTTGACATGAACGCTACAGCCACAGTGCCCCCATTTATTCCAGTCCGGAGTAACAGTATTGTATATCTATTTCACATGAATCAGAAATCAAATTAATGCAGAATGTTCACTGAATGAGTAAGTGTCTGTTTATGAGTCATAAGAAATCATTATTAATCTTGTAGAAGATGTAGATGTTTATAACTGTTAAATTAAACAAAATGTTAATGGAGTTTGGCAGGCAGTGAGACAGACAGCCACTTACCTTATCATCCAGAGTGTTTTATTTCAGAGTAGTGGGCTTTGTTTTCAGGATAACAGCCTGACAGACAACTGACAGTTATAAACAGCTGATCAACTTAGAGTTGAAGACTTGTTGTTGCTTGTTTTTGTACATTTACAAGGTTGTGTGCAACCTGCACTCTTGCAGAGCTCCTGCAGAGCTCCTGCAGCCTGCCTGTCACTACTGTGTCTGAGAAAGAGGGGGCAGGGGGAAACAACTTGCTTCAACCATAGATTGTACATTAAACAAGATCACAACCTATCTAATATACAGTCTATAGTCTCTGGACTGCTGTACTCATTTTTACATGCCCAATGGCTACCTATTGCTCCATTAATGAAAATGAAAAAAATGATCTCTGTATCCAACCCCTGATTTGGATCCCCTCCAAAATTTAATGGGTTCTCCTTCGCCCATGCTCACCCTTCCACCAACTTTCAGGAAAAGTAGGCCAGTATTTTTACTGTGATCCTGCTGACAAACAGATGGCACCAACAATGGTGGATAGTACATTAGTCATGCAAGTTTCACAAAAGAAAAAAGAAATCATGTCCATGTACATGAACATAATAGACAGCCTGTCCTCACCAGAAAAACATGTGTTGGTCTCAAGTGTAAGCAGCTTATTTTGACTGATATGTCAGTTTATTGTTAGCTTATGCTAGTGGACATTGTAAACACGACAGGAGAAGTCTAAGAAAGTTATTTTAAATTTTAAGGAACTTAAAATATTGTTACAGACATGATGTTTGTTGTGTCACATCTGCCATTCAGTTGACATCACTTCCATCATGCGACATACGCAATTTGGTTATTTTAATCCAACCCATGATCTCCCAAGGGAGACAATAAAGATTTATCTTATCTTATCTTATCTTATCTGTTCCTACACCTAACCAAGTGGTTTCTGTCTCTAAGCCAAACCAAACTGTGACCATTTTACAATGGAAACCACATATGCAATGTCATGGAAGTTATGCCCTGTCTGGTATGCCTGCCACCTGTTCTGGTGTTTAGGTATGAGGATGTGCTGAAATAGATTAGATTTTGTTATTTTTTCTCAGGAGTTGGTGGAGACATTTACAGCTTTTTATGCTGTCCCAAATGGGCCAAAGAAAAACTACTTTTGATCTTGTAATATTAATAGTTTCAACAAAATAATACATTCCTCGCAAATATCGTACAGTCTAGAACTTCTTTCAGCCTATTAATTTCAGTGTGCCCGGATAGCACAGGCGGAGGTGGAGTGCACTGCTATCTGGCACAGTGTTCATTCTGCCAGAGGTTGCCAAAGTAAAAAGAAAAAAAACAAAACAAATCTGATGTCTCACATTATGGTTTTAAAGGACCAGTGTGTAGGATTTAGTGTAATCTGTCAATGAGCTTGCAAACGCCTTGTGTCATTCCTATTTCTCACATGTCAGGGAAACATGGTGTGGCTCTGAAACAGAACAAATTGGCTTGCTTATTCTTGGCTACTGAAACATGGTGGGACAACATGGCATTTACACAAACTAGGCCTGTGGGCAACACTCACATACTACAGGTGAATGTAGATGGTGGCATACATTCTAATACTAAGTGTAAATTACAACTGTAAATATTCTTAAGCCATTACTAGGAATGTTTGTCTTCCAGTGCAGTCATCACACACACTGCAAATAATGACGGTAAATTTAATATCGTGTCACTAATTATAGAGTTGCATACAGCTCCATGTTCCTGTCTGTTTATCTCATCTTGCTGATTATAATAATTACCATACAATCATAATGTTTGTGTGAAGGGCTTCTAATGAGCACCACTTAAACTATACTGTAATATGATTATGGTTAAATGCATTTCTACAGTGTCATTATGACACTTCGGAAAAAAAAAGTCCAGAGTCAGTCTGAATCTTTTTGCTAATTTGGTTATTTGATGAAAAAGCAGCCAGCCGAGGTTGAGTTTGTGCCTTATGTCATGTTGTAAACATGTTTAACATGAACACACATACAGTTTGTTCTGCTGAAGGCAGTGTGTTCTTTCCTGTTGAGGGCTTAAAGAACTTTGCCCCTTTTCATTCCCTCTGCTCATCGTTGGTATTCTTCCAGCTTCTCTTTGTCCTGCTGCAGAGATCAGGACCTCTGACATCAGATTTATTAGACTGTCAGTGGACTCAGCAGTACCTGCTTTGATACCTAGAGCTCATGTTGTTTTATGTGTGTGTGTGTTTTATTGCACTGTGCATAGGTGCAATTGTGTACACATATATGTGTGCGCGTGGAAAGAGTCTGCTATAATTGCATGTGTGTGTGCTGCCCACAGACGGCCACATGGTGTGTAATCAGCACCTGTACCTCAGTGTGGGAGTCGCAGGTCAGGGATTGGAGCTTTAAGCTGCTCTGCACTCCCACCACCACTACAAACACAACTGACACAACCACTGGATTAAGCCATGGTCCTCCCCGGGAGACAAACTCTTACCTACACCACATCTGTGTCGGTCTGAGCACCAGATCTGCTCTGTGTATTTCATGTACACAGATGGAGTGTGTTCAGTGTTTTTTTATCCTTTGTTTACCAGTGACTCGAGGTGCATTGGAGTTTTAGGCCTGCAGATATTTCTTAGTAGCAGAGCTGCTCGGGAGGCAAAAATAATCTCATTGGTTGACTTAATGATGGCACCAGAGAAACAATTTTGGGAGGGTTGGGAGGGTCACTTTAAAAATGTATTCTGATGCAGTTACTAATTACCTGTTAAAAATGTAGTCAGTAACCTAAGTATCAAGTATCACAATATTAAAGTAATGTAACTTGATTACTTTCTGTTACTTTTGGATTACCTTTATATAAAATATGGTGAAAGCCTAATATAGTGTTTTTAGGGCTGCCACCAACCATTATTTTAATCATTGATTAATTGGCTGATTACTTTCTCAGTTAATCAATTAGTTGTTTGGTCCATGAAATGTCAGAAAATGGTAGAAAAAAAAAATGTTGATCAAGATGACGTCCTCAAATGTCTTGTTTTGTCCACAACTCTAAAAAATTCAGTTTACTGACAGAGAGGAGTAAAGAAACCAGAAAATATTCACATTTAACAAGCTGAAATCAGAGAATTTTGACTTTTTTTTCTCAAAAAATCACCCAAAAACGATTTATTGATTATCAGAATAGATTCATTTAATAGTCAATTCATAGCAAATGAATCATTTTAGCGCCAAGTGTTTTATGTTCATTGTTAGGTTTATTAGTTTGTCCAGCTGTTCCTTGCTTTGTTGTGTGTGATTAATTGATTGATTGATTGATTGATTGATTGATTGATTGATTGATTGATTTAAAAACAAAAAATGGCAAGGCATTTTTTTCACTAGAGGCCATGATAATTAATTAATTAATAACTGTGTGTGCACGTGCATGGTAGTATTGAAAAAAAACCACAACTTTCTGAACAGCCACATCACAGACACCAACAGAAAGTAACATAAAACACAAAACAGCAAACTTCCAGCACTAGAAGGCATCAGTGGAAAAGTGGGCAGTCTCTGCAGCACTTGTACACAGTGAGCAGACAGTGATGCAGACACTAAGTTGCTAACTAGCTTGTGAAGTGCACTGCTGGAAAGTTAAATAATAAGCCCACCATTTTCACTTGCCAGTATAACTGATAAAAACTCGTCTCTGACTATTTGCTATGTTAGCGTGGTAACTAAGCAGCTGCAGTTTGTCAGTACAGTCAGTAATGTAGCAGTACACGGTTTACTAGCCTGAATAGACAATAGAGTGGAAAGAGGGAGGAGTCATGCCAACATTTTCATACATTTCAATCTTGAATGTCTTTAATGTTACTTAGAATAGAAACATGTGACTCTCAGATGAAGTTGCCATCAGATATGTAAATGTCTGACACTGGTTTTAATTAATTCAACTTAAACTGATGTGTCATGCTCTGTCTGTACATATACTACAATACCCATGAGCCTGAGAGCCATTGCTATGGAAGAGAAGCCAGTCAGAGGCATGAATCACAGCTGTATGCAATGTGAAAGCACAGCTTACAGTAGATGTGTTTTTGTGTGTTTAGCTTGTTATGTCTGAAATGAGTATTTCATCACATCAGAAGCAGGCATATATGGAGAGTGTAGAAAAACTGTGTGTTTTTGTTGTGTGTTTATATTTCCAGCAAGTTGCAACATTTGTACAGTATATGCTGACAGCAGGCATAAATTAGTGATCAAGAGATGGTCCAGATGTGCCTTCTTTACCCTTGCAGAGTGTGCACCCTCTCTTGTTTTTGAATGGGAGCTCCACACACCGTTCAGTATGAGTACTGTTGAGCTCTCTTTCTCGCCTGCTACACCCACTGGGGTTTAACTCAACCAATGAGATTATTTCTGCTTGAAGAACAGTATTGCCTCTGAGAAATGTTTGGAGAAGTAAAACTCCAAATCTGCTGGTTCTCAGCCTTTTGCCTTACATGCCCCCCCTGGAGCATTTAAAGAATTTCAAAAGGAAAATAGATAATACAGCTTAAGCCATTCATTTCACCCCGCCATGCTGCAATTTCAGCTCCCAGTGATATTCTGTGGCCGCTGGTGTTTGTTTAGCTGTAGCCAAATACAACACGCTCTTCAGCTATCCAGAGCCTCCACTGGTGGACAAACCCTGCAGGACAGGAGCTCTGACTGTAGTTGAAACTGTGTCTTTTTGGAGCCCTGATCGCCATGGCTCTTTGGATAGTGATGGCAGCCTCGCAATAATCCAGATGTCTCTACACAGCACTCAGCGCTGGAGAAAGGTCTGGCTCTAGCGCATATATGTTCTGCTATAAAGGTGCTAGTTTGCTGTTTTCAGTGCGACTAGGAAGTTGTTGTTGTTTCTTGGGGACATTGAAAATGTTGAAATGCAGTGCTGCTTGAAGTAAGCGACCAGTGGCAGAACTTGTACTAGCAGTGTGCATCCTGTGAGTCAGACTAGAAATTTACTGACTTTGGTGATCCTGTAACAATTCCTCCAGCATGACCAGCAGTTCTCCACTGGATGAATAATTCTGGTGGTCTCTTTAACCTGAGCGCTCCCATCAGAGGGCTGCACTGTGAAGGAAACTCAACACAGTCGGGCTTTCTTTGCATGTTGTGGCTCAACAAAATCGAAAGCCCCAGTCAGATATGGTGGGTATCACGACGGTGGTTATCAGCTTGCTTTGTTAAACCAGGCTTTCATCATTGGACTCTGTGTGTGTTCACATAAAAAGGGGCGTTTGCTTCGTCATATGACTCTTCATCCACACAAAGTGAAGTGATCCCAAGCCACCCGCTTCAGTCAAGATGAACAAGTAGTTATAATGGAGAACCATGAAGAATAAAAAATATATCAGCAAAAATCAACACTGTTGCTGCAAATAAAGCAAGATAGGAATGCTAACAGAACATTTCTAATCAACTTGATGCGCTCTTAATGCTGCTGTTTATTTCTAACTGACAGCTGGACATTACACAGTTAACAGTATTTAAACATGATACTGTCGGTCTGACTCCCATAATTAAGGATACGTAGAAAGTTTTTGGCCAAATCAAAGTGTCCATAGCTGCTTCATCATTCTTTTAGTGTGTGGATGATCTGCCATGTAAAACTTCAAGTGTTAATTATGACCTGATGCACACAGAAAAAAAGAAAAAACAACAACTTTCTACATCATCAAACATCATCAGGAAAAGAAGCAGTTAAAGTTTTATTTTTGTTTAAGCCCAATACCTGCAAAATGAATAACATTCCTTTTAGCCTGAGCTTTTTGTGTCTAATGCTCATTAGTACAATTTTATCAGCATGCCGTTGTTAGCAAGCACACATTTTTGAACATTTTTTGTTTGTTTTTTCTGAGTAGAAAAGTGGTGTGTTATACAGTTCAAGGTTGTGTAGAAGGTCTGGATTTAAAATCATTTTTGTAATTGCAAATGTCAGTGGGATTTTGAATTAGGTGGAACAAAACCTCAGCGGTTTCTCTTGAAATTTTCTCAGGGACAACATTCCAGTTTGAACACAGTGAAGCAGCCGGGTGCCCCAGTGCCGGGGAGGTTAAGTACAACTAGGCATTTTAAAGTGGAAGTGGGTAAAACTTTTTCATAGTGGTTTCCCCTCAAATGCCCCCTCAATTGCAACACTCAGGGTAAAAAGCTGCTTCAGTCCGTGCTGGCTGACGTCTCAGTTGTGTCTCACGGGTGAAACTGTGACCTGAAGTGTTTATTTACACTTCAAGTCTATTTTCTTTTGACAATGCATGCATAAATGCTAGACTGGTTCCCAATAAAAAGACACTGAATAAATATATTTAGCTATTATCTAAATTTGCAACCCAGGCAGAGCTGAGTGTTCTGCTCTCTGCTCTGGTTTTGTAATGTAGGTAGGTAGGTTTGTAATGCATAACCCAACAATGAGTGCATGCCGCTGGCATAAACAGTCTATTTTGGTGTTAAGGGGCACAACCAATCTTGGGGGCCACATATGACATGAGCACAAGCGTGTAAATATGGACATAAGTGACAAACAGTGAGAACTATGGTATATACACTTGTCTCCTCCATGAAGCTAGCATCTTCATTTCACTGCTGTTTATGTACTGTCTCTCCCTATGGAAGCCCAATTCCTTCAATGTGGTGAAATAAATTAGATCCTTTAAAGGGACAGTTTGCCCCAAAATCAAAACTACATATTTTTTCCCCTGGCCTGTAGTGCTACTTATCCATCTAGATTTTTCTTGGTGTGAGTTGCAGAGTTTTGTAGATATCAACCATAGAGATGTCTGCCTTCTCTCCACTATAATGGGACTACAAATGTCTCCCTACTGCAGAAAGAAAGTAGTTTGAGTGCTTATTAGTCCTCTTATATTTGAGAGAAGGCAGACATCTCCAGCCCTCTCCAACCAAAAAAATCTAGATGGATAAAAAGCACGCAGTCCAGGGAAAATTTTTGATTTTGGGATGAACTGTCCCTTTAAGTCATTACAATGAGAAGCTATCTCAAAATAATAAGTTAGTATGTCAGAATAATAACTTAGATACCCACTAATTGTTTAGAGATACTAATTCATTATTTTAACATAGTGTGTGAAAATAGTATATATGATATTTAACATATAAAAATAAAATCATCCTTAACCCTGAAGTTAAATTCATTGTTTCCAGTTGGATTGCAAAATGTATCAAAATTTTATCGAAATCACAATCTGGCTTCTGCAATTTTCAAATCGCAGAAGGTGCAGAGATGTCCTGTCCTACACATCAGATTCTATAGACTTTATTTGGGACAGAGTCCTGCAAGAAATCCCACCATAGTCACTTTAACATGTTTTTCAATCAAAATAATAATAATTATTATGTACGAATTATTATAAAATAATCAAAATTAAATATTTTTTCAAAATTGTTTAGCCCTGATGTACAGGGACTTAAAATCATTGTTTGATTTGTGGCCCAAGTCCAAATGTGACAATGTTCTTAAAATGATGAAATTCCAGGCCTGCTCCTCACACTTTGTACACAGTTGACTTGCTTGTTTTAATAACTCAGTGTGTAGCCATGGTAACACAGATTAGCTTGCAAGCAATCAAACTTGTTCTAAAGAAAAATATTTCAACTAAAATTAATGGTACATTCATTACTTTCTAGCCAGTTAAAATTATTGTGGCCATGTTCAGTGTAATTCATTGAAATTCAAAATATGACTGAAAGCTGCAGTCGGTAGAAAGCCTAAAAACAGTTGATTGTTTAATCTCATCTGAGTTCGGTTTTGTTTTCTCCATCCTGAGTCCCTCCTACTAGAAGAGCAGTACGCACTTCTTCATGTGTGCTGGCAACAGTTTACTGAAGCAATCGTGAGTGAGCACAGACTGACAGACATCAGCTGTGTGTAATAAAGCAGATACCTGACAGTACAAACAGCGACAGAGAAGAAAAACTACATTTCAGCACACAGAGATTCAGTTTGAAGCTACAGAAGTACTGAGAGATGAACATAAAGAGACTTTTAAAATCATCTTTCTTTTCTGCTCTGCTGTACATACAAGCTCAGTATCAAAACACTTCCTTGTTCATGGCAGAGAAAAGGAAGCTTGTCATGGTTTGGCCGTGGTTGTCGAGACGTGACCATAGCCCGCTTGAAACAGAGTCAGGCTCACTTTGGCCCTGTTCCAGAGTGGGTCCATCTTGGGTGCAGCTCAATAAAAGCGGTAATGAAAATGCAAATCAGTGCAACACGGTGTGGCTCGGGGCGACCAAAAATACCAGTGTCACAGACCCATGTGTGTTTGTGTGTCAGTACTGACAGTTCTCATCAGAGAAGTCACTTCTTTCCTTTACATCGCTCCATTCTTTACTCTCACAATGTGACTTTCAAATAGATTTCTCCTCCGGTAAGCAGTCAACATGGACGGAGAGACTTATTATCTTACTGTAAACAGTGTGATCGGCTCCTCCGTGGTCGCTGCTGCACACAGGTTTACAAATAAATGTGAAGATAAATCCACTTTTCTATCCAAAAGGTTCAAAAGCTTGTCTGGCCAGTCTGCGATTTCTTCATGGGCCACTGCTGCAGAGGGTTGAGAAGCAGGAGTGATAATACATCTGCTTTTTAACCCTAACAGTTTGAAATATACTCTCTGAGCTCCCCTCCTGCCAATAATGGAGTCGGCATCAGAGTGACTCTGGTGTTTCTTCCTCCAGAAACTCCAGTCTGCCACCGACCCTCTCATTATTCTGAAAAGTTACTATAGAATTATTCTCAATGATACCAAAACAAAGCTGCCTACCCTAGCTTTAGGTGTTGCAAGAAAACATTGGTAGATGGGTTAATGTAGCTAACAAGCAAAGTGTGTGTTTGTTCAGTTATGAACAGAGTGGGCTGAGTGTTTGTTCGTTTAGGGTCACCAACACTGTCTGCCCGTAATACTGGTACCATGACAATAATTTGTTACTGAGTCGGCACTGTGGTCTTTTCCCTTCAGTCTCCATGGTAATAGATTGATTAATACCCAATTAGCTCCAGTGTTCAAAGTCCATCCTTGTCTGCTTCTAGGAGTGAGGAACATCTGTTTCATACACACACACGCACACAGACACACACTGATGCTCAAACACATGCACACATGCCCACACACACAAGCAAATTGAGTCTCTCTCACACACACACACACACACACACACACACACACACACACACACACACACACAGCCTTTGTTAGGGGGTGAGACATCTGCTGTTTGTTGTTCACAAATTATTGATAGCAGTAAACAGAAAGTTGAGGGGAAAACAGACATTTCTCATGCTGATGAAATTTTCACGACCTGTCAGCCCATTCAAACCAACGCTTTGTTAGCGAGCAGGACGGCACGACAACAAGAGACGCATCTCCACCACATATTTCCCACAGCGGGGAGAGAGGCACACAGAGGAGGGGAGTGACAGACACAAAGAAAATACACAGTGAAAAGACCAGGGACAGGTGGAACACTTTTTCAGAGCCCATGGTAACTGAAAAAAACACACCCTCCCTGCATCCTTTATTTATGTTTTTATGCTATAAATGGAAGTGTGACTTTGACTAATGAAATCCAGACTGATGTATTTTGATTCATTAAATAAATATGCATCACCTACATTATTGTTGCATAACATCAACACCCTTTTTTGCCAACATTTTAATGTGTTAAATATTTATTTGACCAGCTAAAAACACGAGTACAGTCATAGACAGGATTTGACTGAAGAGGTGTTTATTATGGTTATAAGGAGAAAATATTTCCCATCCATCACAATGGCAGGCTGGACATGTTGTACTATAATCTAATTAGCAGGGGGGTTTAAGCATGTAAATGACAGTTTCTCTGCATGTCTCTCACCAGCTGTGTCCCTCTCACCCTGCAACATGTGGCTAATCATGAGGCCAGATTACTGACACTCGTAAATATGATAGTTCAACAGCGCAGTATACCAGGATGTGTTCACACTGTATGATTCCATATCTCATTTATATCCAGTGCCAGCATTCAGTGCTAATATACAGTACATAGTAGTGTGGTCTTTATATAGCAATGAGAAAAGCAAGGATTTGTTGGGGGTTGGTTCGGTTGAGAAGTCATAGTTCACTGCAAGTTCAGTAGAATGCAAAAAAACCCAACAGCAGTTGCTTAAGGATATGTCTCTTTTCAATTATTTTGGGGTTCAGGTGTCAAAACAACAACAAAATCCTTTGAGGCAGCATTTTGCCTCTTGGCTACTTTAGTATAGTCAACTCAGTTTTATTTATGTAGTGCTAAATCATAACAAAAGATATTTCTGAGCACTTTTAATGAAGCAGATCTAGACTGTACTTCATAATATTATTGGAGACCCAACAATTCCTACTAGCACTTTGCAGCAGTATAGAGGAAATAGAGTGTTTCAATCATTTCCACCTTGAATTTACTTGACTTGACTATTAGCATGTTTGATGTGTTTCCATTCACATATCAACAACGCTGACTCACCATCCATAACTCTCTCTTTATAGGTGTTGTAGCTGAATGGGAACCAAATTGTTTCCAAACAACTGCTTTAAAGGACACAGTCAGAGCTTCCAGCTTCATTTCACTTTCATTTACAATCACCATAATGTGAGTGACTTCCACATCAGTCAGCTTGTTGCTAGCGGCGTACGCCTGGCAGTTTCTGAACAGAACCAGTGCTTGTGAACTTCGGGTCCAGATCACATGCATGGTTTCATTTATTCCTGTTGCTTACATTGGAAGTGCTGCAAAATACAAAACTGTGCAATATAAAACCTGTGTTTTCTGTTAAAAAGGTACAAACATGGGAGCACGCCTTTTACTTGAGTAGTTACGTCTCCAGTTTGATTCGGAGCAAACAGCTGATTGGTTAACCTGACACATGGGATGGTTTGTTACACAGAACCATGTGGGAAGTCGTCCTTAAAAACTGTTTCTCACTGTCACACCTAAAACCACGCACATAGCTGCCAGTAGTCTCTCCGAGGATGCTGATTGGCTGCATCACTTTTGGTGCAGATGCAAACTGATAACTTGAAGGCTGCCAAGATGTATTCTCGTGTGATGTCGTGATCTCATGAGCTCATGCTCTCATGATCTTGTGAATACAGCTGCCTCACAAGGTAACTGATTGGTGTTGAGAAATTAACTCATTAAAATGTGAACATCTACCAGCTACTGACAGATTCAAATTCACCTTTGTCATTATGATTTTGCATCTGAAATCAACCAGTCACTTTCATATTTTACTAGCATTTTGCTTCTGGCTGATCTTAATTTCCTGTCCTGAATGTGGTTTGATTAAACACAGATCCTCCGACACTTTGTTTCTTCCATGTGAGGAAATAGAATAAATAAAATTGTTGCAGTTTGCATGATAATAATTATCTGTTTTTTAATTGGCTGAAGATTCCAATCATCTCTAATGCATACAGCCCTGATCAGACAGAGTGAGAGACATCATTTCAATTTCAATCAATATTTTTAAGTCAGTTAAACATTTGATCACCTTCCATCTCAGAACTGCATATTCAAACGGAGTCAGTGTGGACAGAGAGCGTGTGATGTGATGTCTGACGCCTGCACGCAGTTCAGACAAGATGTCAGAAGATCAGATCAGAATGTGTGAGCATTCTGCCGACTAGCCAATTCACAGAAAAGTCAAGTCTTCATCCAGGGTTTCCAACACAGACAAAAGTATTGGATCTGCAATAACATGAGGTAGTAAAAAGCAGAGAGAGACACGAGTGCACATGAGTACAATCACTTTGTTTGTCATGATAATCATTTCACACATGGCAGTCCACTCTGAGTCTGTAACAAGACTTCTGACAGGAGGGTGGGTGTACAAATGATGTTTACACTCCACAGAAACGGTCAGACCTTCTCTTCTGCCTGAAAGCGATTGGTTTAGTGTAGTGTAGAGTTTACACTCTTATTCAATCTCTAAAGTTCTGGGGAACAGCTTGAGAAGGTGACTGTGAATCACCTTTTTATCAGGGGATTTCCAAAAAATATCTACAAACTAGCTCTACACTAATGCACATTCTGAAACCTGTTGTTGATGGTATTTAATGTCATCATTACTGTTGTGATGATATTTAATGAGGCCATTATTTAAAAAGACTGCCCTAGGATGGAAAGAGTAATACTATACTCAATTAAAAGTACCCTTAGTTACATGAAATTGTACTTGGAAAGAAATTTAGTAAAAGTAGCACAGGTCAGTCACTTAAAAAAGGGGGAGGTTCTCTAAAAGCATGACTGCTCCTGGTGTGCACTTTTTTATTGGACTGTTAGACTACATATTATTATAATCCAGATGAATGACGGCTAAAATGACGAAAATCCAGGTTTAAAGAACTGAAATTTTCTTTAGGGAGGTAGATGTATTACTGAGCATACATTGTTAAATTAAAAAGAAAGAAGAAAAGCCCAGGGCTGATGTTTAGGGTCAGTTCAGGGATGAATGCGCTGTATACAAAAAGCTTTGAAAAGCACTGTTAAGATTTTGAATTAACACACAAACTGAACAAAACCTTTAGAAGCCATGCCAGACAAGATTTTAAAAGAAGAAGAAAAAAAATCCCCCTTTCTTCAAATTTTTCTCTTCAGGGTTGTTTACCTCTCTCAGCGATATCCTCCTGCTATTCCTGGCCTCTTTATTGACTCCTGCAGCTGCCTTTGTTATCTCCCCACTGTGCTGTCTGGAAAAGTGGCCACCTTAAGTGTTCTTTAGTGCCACTCCTGTTGTGGAGCATATTTCTGAAACAACACAGGCTGTTTATGGCGTGAGGAGATGTGGTGAGGAGATAACCCCTTTCTACAGAAGAAATGACTGAAGTGCATATGTGTTTATGTGTGTGAGTGCCTATTGTTTACAGACAACAAAAGCAGCACATGGACACACTCAGGCCATGAAGGAGAGGGTTGAAATAGGGTAAAATAGGTCATTTTATTTTTATTGAACAGATGTTAGAACTAGAGTGAAGATCAAGATGAATGAGAAAAGACATAATAATACACCATCTTTACAGTACATGTTACTTTTGTAAACTGTATTGGGATGTTGCATCAGTCCATTTCACACAGGCCTCATCCTCTGTAGGAGCTGACACTCATCTTTGGCCACACAGTGGATGTTTGGATATTTTTATGGAGAAAATGTTTTCTGTCCTCCGGCTGCTCTGCATGAATTCTCAGTGAGTCTCCTGATGGACAGAAAGCTAAAGTAACTGCTAACTGCTGCCAGCTGTAGCACCCATTAGTTAGCTGTACAGCTAGTCATCCTATTAGCTTCAAAGCTTACATAAAGCTTTATTGGTTAAATTAAACCTTCTCCTGGCAGTCTAAAGCTCCTCTGCTAGTGGTGTAAAAACCAACAACCAACCAGCTCTAAGAAACATAAATTAAGCACTGCAGGTTTTATTTGCTGGGCATCACATTACATACATTTGATATATTGTTTTGTCAAAAGCAATTTAGAAAAAAATGCCTGTGACCTCCACAGGAAGAAGTAGATGTCATCAATAAACTTTAAATTCATCCCTCCCAAATAACACAAATAATAACGAGACCTGCAAGCAGGTTTTCACGGGGTCCAAGCAGGTTGCAAAACACATTTTTTAAGACCAGATGCTGATGACTTGAATGATTAAAATTATGAAAAATTTTGCCTCAATGCTGTTTTTGAGATAATTGCGGAAAGTTGTCATTGATTGTCATTATACATGAACCTGACTTTATAACCTGGTGCCCCCTAGAGGTGAAACACAATGTTCTTTAACACGTTAGCTTTGTGTTTTGAGTTTGCGAAAATAGGTTTTTGATCAAATTGAGAAAAAGTCATAAGTTGAAGTTGACATTTTTAAAGCAGGAGACTAATTGTGAAAGGATGCAGGTTAATTGAACAAGTAGAATGGTGACAGAATTTTTAGTCTACACCGAGCCTCTTCAAGATAATCGCATAAACATAAACTTGTTTGTTAGAGCACCACCTTGAGGTCAATGAGTGTCATTTCTGCTGCCTAGTGGGTGGAATTTGCAACCTACCTGACAATTTTGGTGATACATCATACAATTTTTGCTGCATGAACACTTTTAGTTGAGAAAAATAAGAAGAAAGAAAGAAAGAAAGAAAGAAAGAAAGAAAGAAAGAAAGAGAATAATCAGAACAAAAACAACAGAGGTCTGCAGCGAGCGATGCTGCTTGGACCCCTAATGAGTGTGAAATTGAAATCTAGTTCCTGAAAGGGTTGTCTTGTATTTCCTCAAACTAGATACTTGAATGGTGTCTAATGAAGCAAAGCCTGTAATGTGGTCCAGGTAGTCAGCTTAAGTCCACTCACATGACACAGTCTTATCAATGCATCATAGAAGTTAAGCCATCAGTGCCTGCTGCCAAACTGCTCACCTGAAAGCTATGCTGACACTTGCTGCTTCTGTGGATTTTCATAAGCCCTCCTCCACCCCATCCACCTGAATGTTCCGAGTCTATTTCCCCACCGGAGGAGATGTTATCATCACTCCCGACTCTGTGCTGTGCTGAGCTCGGTGTTTCCTTGTGAGAAGCACTGAAGCCAGAGTCAAGACACCAAATATCAGCCCCCTACATATTCACATAATCCACTCCATAGACGTTGGTTGGCTGAAATTTGCTTCTAACTGGAACGACAGGTAAAATGGAGGCAAAAAATGAGCTCCTGGGTCACAGTAAATGAAGAGAGAGGAAATGAAAGGAGGAAGTACTGAAGGGGTCATGAGATTGACCTCTGGTAGATGCAGAAATGAGGTCAGAGTAGTGCTTTTTTATAGTTAGCCCTTAGAGAAAAGGATCAGCTAATCCTGATTGGCTGATCGCATATACATAGACTATATGCAAATTTCATTAAGCAGCTGCGCTGACATGTGAGGTCAAGCCTGTAGAACCCATATGAGGACTCCACATATTACATAGAACAAAGGTTATTAGGATAGCCACTATAATTAAAAAATGAACTTAAAACACTCACTCACAGTGAAGCATGATAGCAGACAAAGATGACTATGGTGCAAATCCTTCCATCACATAATGGATTAAATTCCACATTAGACTCAAAACAAGCTTGAATGAATTAACATTTTTCCAGAGCTCTATGTTCAATTAGTTTATCATTTTAAGCCCTTTATAATACTCCTATAATATTTTGAGGGAATTAATGTAGGAAGTATCTTGTAGGGCTTAGTGGCTTTACAGAGTCCTAAACACATTTAAATTTATTATATTTTAAACTCTCATAGTATTAAATAAGAGCACTACTCAGCCTATGAAAACAGTGCTATATTATATTTTGTGGCCCTGGAGCTTTGCTAAGTGTGAGGAAATACTCCTAATCATGTCACCACAGGTTTTTGTCTCAGGCTCTGTTTATAATAGAAAGCCTGTGAAAAGATGTACATTGTAACCCATTTTCACCACAACTCGTCACATACCGAACAAATGTCACCGCCCCCCGACGTCTGATACTGAAACAGAAGGTAACCTTTGGCTACAGTATCTGACATGCTCAGAAAGCAGTTTTTAACACATGATTAATGTTGTGAAACAGCATTTAAAGGGATAGTTGGGGCGGCTGTGGCTCAGTGGTAGGTCGTCTCCCAATCGAAGGGTTGGTGGTTCGATTCCCGGCTCCTCTAGTCTACATGTCGAAGTGTCCTTGGGCAAGCACCGGCAGCACAACTGCTCCCGGTGCTGCGCCACCGGTGTATGAATGTGAGTGAATGAGTTCTGATGCACAGGTTGGGTCTTCTGTAGAAGAAGAAGCCACCTGTCAGTGTGTGAAAGTGTGTGTGAATGGGGTAAATGTGATGTAATTGTGAAAGCGCTTTGAGTGGTCTATAAGACTAGAAAAGCGCTATATAAATACAGTCCATTTAGTTAACCCAAAAATGAAAATTCAGTCATTATCTATTCACCCTCATGACGATTGAAGGTCAGGTTTAGTTTTTTAGTCCACTGGAGTTTCAAGGGAAAACAACGTTACAGAATCTCGCCAACAGTGAATGGAACAATGGTGACCAGTTTTCAAACATTAAAAAAACAACTGAATAAAAACATTCAAAAACTGCTTGTCTGGTGTAATCCAAGTCTCCTAAAGCCCCGACATGCCAAGCTGACTTGAAAAAAGTTATTTACACCATGTTTTTAGAGATTGGAGCCACGTTCATGTGTACATGCACACTGTCTGAACTGTGTGTGTGGTGTGACGGTGTGCAAACGGCATGTTGGGGCTTCAGGAGACTTGGATTATTAGATCCTACAACACTGTTTTCCTGTGAAACTCTATCAGTGTTTTGTGGACTAACAAGGGTGAAATGAATGTTGTTAAAAGGTTGCATTTTGGTTCAGGCACAAAAAAGTACATGGTTAGGTTTAGGGACAAAAAATACTTGGTTACGTTTAGATACCAAAAAGTACTTGGTTAGATTAAGGCACAAAAAGGTTTAGGTTAAAACCATGTTTGGTTTCTGTGCTTGCAACATGAAATTCACATGACAAACGTCACATTACGCATGTAATGTTGTGTAATGTTTTGGTTTAATTTAACATCAACAGCCCAGGCCATCTTATACAGCTGTGGATGGGTTTACATTCAAATCACTTGAAAGTCTGGTGCATTGGTTTCAGCTACAAACGGATGCCATCCGCGTCCATATGAGTTGCAGAGTGGTGCTGACATTTTGTCAGTATTTGACGAGTTGGCAGTGAGACTGGACTGACATTTTCCAGTCAAGAGGGTTTCATCTCATTTCAACTCATTTCCCTCTAATGTTTAATAGACACTCAGTAGTTTACTCAGTAGTGAGCACTACTGGATAAAGCAAATTTAGATAGAGACAAGGCTAAACAGCAGAATTAACAGTGGACTGTTACAGGTGCTTATTTATTATTCAGTGTCAGCTGATTTTTCATAATACAGCTACATGAGGAACACTACACCCAATAATTATATACAGCAGCAGATGATTCAGTCGCTACCTTAGCAAGAAATATAGAGCTGGTCAATTGTCCTACTGTCTTAATATGTGTCATGTTTTGCAGTTCAAGCTGTTTGTCCTCAAAAGAAAATCGACACATTGGTCATATTTTCAAATGCTTAAAATGGTCTTTATTTACATTTTACTGACAAATAAGGCGTTTCATTTTAGCGGCAACTACGAGGGCTGAAAATTAAGCGTTAGTGCCAAAAACTATAGTTCCTTCAATAGCTACTTCAGGCTCATTCCAAAAGTGAACCAGTCCCTATTAGGAATGCGCGCAATTAGTCGACTATATGATTAAACGTCCCCTCCCTCGCTGGTCGGCACCAGAAATACTAGTCATTTAAACTATTCATCAATATTTTAGTCATGCACAAAGCCAGTTATCTGTCACCTCTAAGGTTTTATGCAGCCGCCCGCCACTAGTTGGGGCTGTGGCACTGTCAGACGGCAGCCTCTCCGCCCAGTGTGTATGCCCCGATCACCTAGGCAACCCCGGATGTTTATATCAGCAAAGTCGGACAGAAGACAGCTCATAAAACCAGCGTGGTTTGGCAATGTTTTAATCTAGACAATGTAAATAAATAATGTTGAATGTAGACTGTGACAGAATAAGCTGATATATAATCACTCGACTGGAGAAACATGTTACCACATTAAGCACAGACACTGACATGAACCTACAAGCGGAGCTGCTGCTGCTGCTGCTAACATTAACCACACTGTGTAGCAGACTGGTGGCTAACGTCAGCACCGGGTCGTTTACCTGCAGACTCCGTGATCCTCCTCGGTCTGAAAAGTTGATGCATTTAGTGAGTTGCTAATGACTTGTAAGTTAATGTGTACAGTTTGTATTGCACATTTAGCACACAGTTCAGCTGCATTTAAAGTATGATTTGGCGACTGTTAACTGTGATTAACGGCTTCAAATGGCTCTTACTGTAATAGACACAGTATTTTTTCCGGACAGTGTTTAACATTATAAATTTAAAAATTTTGCTCAATTTTAACTGCTTTCTGAGTGTTTTCTTAGTGTTAGACTAGTCGTCTAGTCTAAATTAAATTTTGCATTTAATCGACAGGGAAATTAGTCATCAGGAACATCCCTAGTCCCTATAGACCCCCATGTTAAAATGCTCAACTTTACAGAAGAAATAAACATGTTTACAGCATGGTACAAAATTAGTTTTGGTCTCTATAACCCATTTTTGGATCAGACGGTAGATATTGGAGTCAAGGTGCCGACCACTGAAGCCACCACGCTGAGCTTCAATGGCTCTTCAGAAATCTATGGGTGACATCACAGAGACTACGTCCATGTTTTACACAGTCTGTGCTTAACTCTCTCAGAAGCATGAGAGGAAGAAGGGTGATGGTTTTAATAGTACTCCAAACCCTCTCAGGGAGGAGGTTGGGGTGAATAAGTTGGGTGTACAAATCATTTGACTTTTGACACTGGCCACGGCCATTTGCATCATTTGTCCAGGCATGGGGAGCAAAAGATAAAATGAAACAGGATTAGGTTATCTGCATACAAAAAAGGTAAGTGTATTCCATTACAGTCACAGATTTAAAAAAAAAAAAAAGACCTAATCAGATTACAGACATATAGTAAAAATGTGTATTATTACTAGGATTACAGTTTTAAGATAAAGAACAATATCCAGTGAAAAAATGCTTCACGGGGTGGAAATTTCAACATTTTTCGTCTTTCAATCAATCAATAAATAAATAATTTGCACACAATAAAAGATGGAACAGCTGGACAAACTAATAAACCTAACAACGAACATAAAACACTTGGAGCTACAACAGTTAATCCATTATTCATCAACTACTAAATGTTTTTTCTTTACTCCTTTCTGACAGTAAACTGAAAAGAAGACACTTGAGGATGTCATCTTTACTTTAATTAACATTGTTCACCATTTTCTGACATTTCATGGACCGACCAAACAACTGATCAATTAATTGAGAAAATAATCAACTGATTGATTGATGATGAAAACAATTGTGATTTACAGCCCTAAAAACATATTAGGCTCAACAGTTTCACTTTTATACTGAGGTAATCCAAATGTAACAGAAAGTAGTTAAGTTACATTACTTTAATATTGTGAAGCTCATATAAATAATTTTTCTAGTGGTCATTTTGCAGGACAGCATGTTTTGTTAAAGGTGTGAGGACTTGCTTCGTCTTGCTGTTGCTGGTTGGACTCTGTCGCAAATGTGGCTCCTCTAAATCTGAGAAAATGGAATTTAACTCACAGACCTCTATATCCTTTTTCTTCTTTAACCTCCATTTCCTCTCACCACTCCTCCTCTCTCCTTTCCTCTCCATCTCCTCCTCTCTCTTGTGGACCCTGGGATTCTTAGGCATGTGTGTTGTTAATAATTCAGCCTGGAGGATGGATTTTGGTCTTCATTTGCAGCAGGAAATGCCGTGCTCCACTGAACAATGCACTCACGCCCAGACCCCTGACGTGTCTTCAGAGGCAGAAATAGGAAAAGCCTTTTCCCCTTAGATGGCTGCTTTCAAATGCCGGGTAAAGAAAATGGACAAGAAAGACAGTAGCTGTGATTTTATGTTTCTTTTCTTTGCATGCACTGAAAACACAGCCCCAGACAAAGAAGTAACTGAATAGAGGAGGCTTTTGCTGTACAGGTACAAGGCACCGGAAGAACACAGCATTTTTAGAAACATCCCTATTCCCTCCCTTTAAAGCGTCTCTGATAGATTGGCGGGTCACTTTGCTCTATTTCCTCTCGCCATCTTTCTGTATTTTGGTGTTTTCATTTTTTTTTCCTGTTTCATGACACATTTTCATGTGGTGACACATTAGTATCCATCAGTTTTGAAGGGCAGGGCGATCAGGGAGGCCTGTCGACTGCTGTGTGTCATACATTATAGCACAGAACTCATTTCCTGCCTGGGTTTAACAATGTCTGTGTCCTCTGAGAGGTGAGACTATATGAGGGACACATCAAGAGGTTCTGCAGGTTTCAGATATTGTGTGTGCATGTGTGGAAGCTGGAGAGAGAAAAAAGACCACATATGGCTAAAAGGAAGTGAAAATCGTGCGTCCTTCAGTGTGTCATTCAGTGTGTCATTCAGTGTGTCATTCTGTGTCACACCGGCATCAGGCTGTGATTCATGATACACATGTTGGCTAAATTTACCAGATATGGTCACTGTCTTTTATTACTTTATTAATTAAATGTCCAGGACAATTCTTACTCTCAATTATGGCTGTTGATCTATAAGTATTAACAATTCCAGCTACAATTAACAATTTCAAAAAGTCTTAAAAACTACCTGAATGGAACGTGTCCTCACACCTAAACGACAGGGTCAAACCAGTCACAGTGCTTATAATAACCTTATAATAACCTCCAGGAAGACTTAGGGAATGATGGGTTACATGTAACAGGATTCTGTAATCTGGATGCAAAAAAAAGGTAACTGTATTTCATTACAGTTCCAGCTAAAAAAGATCTAATCAGATTATGGACACAGAGAGTAAAAGTGGTGATTATTAGTGGGATTGCAGTTTGAAAATAAAGAAAGATATCCTACCTTACACAGTGCACGCACAGCTGCCAGTTCATTATCATGACCTCTAGTGAAAAAATGCTTCACTAGGTGGAAATTTCAAATTTTTTTGTGTGGAGCGCGAAGCTCGTCCATCCACATGTTTGGACCTGTACTTCAATTTCACTTGACAAGACTGTGACAGGATTAATTAATGGATGAATTGTTTTGAGTAAATTTTAATTTAAAAAAAAAAAAAAAAAAAAGTCAAAATCCTCTGATTTCAGCTTCTTAAATGTGAATATTTTCTGGTTTCTTTATTCCTCTCTGACAGTATTTTATTATATATAGTTGTGGACAAAACAAGACATTTGAGGACGTCGTCTTGAGCTTCAATCAACAGTCACCTTCATGACACAGGGGTTTTGTACTTGGAAGCAGGGTTGGGAGGGTTATTTAAAAAATGTATTCCATTACAGTTGCTAATTACCTG
Organism: Lutjanus campechanus; assembly: GCA_027495735.1. NCBI lineage: Eukaryota > Metazoa > Chordata > Actinopteri > Lutjaniformes > Lutjanidae > Lutjanus > Lutjanus campechanus. The sequence continues at coordinate 29,021 of JAJHUR010137352.1, read as the reverse complement.
TTCAAAACTGCAGCCAGTAACATAATCCAAGTATCACAATATTAAAGTAATGTAACTTGATTACTTTCTGTTACTTTTGAATTACCTCAGTATAAAATATGGCAAAATGGTTTCCCCTAGTATAGTGTTTTTAGGGCTGCAACTCACTCAATGTCTGAAAATTGTGAAAAAATATGGATCGAAGTCCAAGATGATGTCCTCAAATGTCGTCTGTATCTGTAATCTGATTACATAAATTTTATTTGCAACTGTCCATTTACCTTTTTTTGTATCCAGATTACATAGTCCATTTACAGGTACTGTTACCTGTTCTGTTACTCCCAAGCCTGTTGAAAAACCATATTAGTTGGCAGGTGCAGTTTGGTAGAAATAAAATTGTTCCTACATGAAACTGCTCACAACAAGGTCTGTGAATTATCTCGAGTAATGGCTAATTTTTTTTGATACCTTGAGCACCATCTAGTCCCACTACATTGGAGAGAAGACAGACATCTCTCCGGCCAAAAGCTCCAAAAGTTTGGACACACCCAAATCAGTGTGCTAGATAATAAACAGCACTACAGGAAAGAGGAAAATGATGTATTTTTAGCTGTGATCAGTGGTTCTGCAGGTCAGTCAGTCGGTCCACAAAAATGTCCACATACTTTGGCAGCCACAGTTTTTGCCCTAGGAGGCTGAACTTTGGCATGGAGGTCAAGTGTTTGTGAGGTGTGTGTGAATGCATGATTGTGTGGATGCTGGTCACAGCTATTGTGAATTCACACTTGTTGATTTTGGGGAGAACTGTCCCTTTAAATATCCTACGATTTCCTTGTGGTAATTTTATTTCATTTACGTTGGAAGCTTTCTCACTCCTGCTCCCCTGCTGTGCAGCATAAATGTTCACTGGACATTTATTGTCAGTGTTCATTGACCATGAATCCTACAAAGTACAACTTTCCTGCACAGTTTTACTAGAAAAGTTACTTTTTACTTAACTCCAGCGGCTTTAAAGAGATGTAGTTGGAGACCAGCAGAGCCTTGTTTTCACTGTGTGCGCTCTGATGATTCACTATACCAGAGATAAAATATTTAGTCTGTCAGAAGTAGAATAAACAATCGCAGCATTTCCAGGCCATTTGCCCCCGTTGGCTATTAAAGACAGACTCCAACAAAGAGCAGATATCTTACATCAGATGAATCAAGAAATCAATTATTCATGGAATTCCTCATTGCATATTGAGATTCATTCATAAGATTCATGCAGAGTGAGTGATGCAACAAATTTTTCCTACAGTGCCCGTCACTGTAGCCCTGAGGACCAGGAGGCTGATGTGTAAATATAAAATCTACATAGTATGATGACACAGTTTTGTCACTGAACAGTCTGTGTGTTAATGAAGTGACAGCTATGAGCCTGTCCACTGTCTCATTTACTGTACATTTTTCTATTTTTAGTACAGTAATCTACCCTCAGGGCTTTACTGTTTCACTCATCTCAATTCCAAATAGTTGTATTTCAATTCTAGTTGTGTATATGTTAGAACCAGTGATGGAAAGAGTACGGAAAGTCTCTGCTTAGGAACAAGTACTACTACATTAGTAAAATATTACTCAACTACAAGTAAAAGTACTGGTGCTAGAAGACTGCTTAAGTTAAAGCACAAAGTATTCCTCTGAAAACCTACTCAGAGCTCATCTCTCCAAGGTTGCAAATATTGTGCATTTTCCTCAACCAATGAAAGAGCTAACAACTGATTAATAATTACATTAAAAAATAAATAAATACATTCGTTTTTTGGATTATCCCCTCTGGGGGGTGGGGCGGCAATGTCAGACAAGGTGCAATTAAACATTTTTACTTGGTTGTATTTGTCACACTCACAACAATTAATCGGTTAATGATTAATCATTAACTCCAAACGCGTGCTGCTGCCGTGTTTTGTTTTTTGTTTTTGTCATGTTTTCATTGGCTCATTTGTGATCAGATCACCTTATTGGCTGCTTCAATGCAGATGAAAGGTTTGGATATCAATTCAACTTGTACTCAATTATGGTTTTAAAAGTAACTAAGTGTAATGCATACTGAAGTATGAGTAGAAGTACAGACTTGAAAATCTACTCGTAAAAAGTACCCAAATGTACCCAGAAAAAAACACTTAATTACAGTAACTTGAGTATTTGTAATTAGTTATTCCACCATTTTTTCTACAATGGTTATTTGACTTATGTTTAAGCTCAGTTATGTCATTAATTGATTTGGTTTCAAATCAAACAAGCATTGCTTCGTGTTTTTAAAATGAACAGTGACTCCATGATGTTAAAGAGTTCCTCACAGTGCCACAAAGTCAGAGAATTTTCATCAACTCTTCTTCTATATACAGCTATTCAGCCTCTTTTATTGTGCAATTATTCATTAACATTAGTGCGTTCAGACCAAAAGAGGCAAAAGCGGCAAGGACGCCGGAAGTTAATACATTTTCAATGAGAGCCCGGCGTCCTGAGCGGCCAAAGCGTCAGCCGGCGTCGGCCCGCGTCCAGGGCGTCCAAAGGGGCTAAAGCGTCCAAAGCGGCATCAGATGAGAAGTTGAGCCTCGGTTAACTTTATGGTAATTAGCTATGACGCGGTTCAGCGGCAACCGGCGGCAACCAGTCAGAGTAGAGGTGTCCTTCGATCAAGCGGGCCCCAGAGAGCAACGCATGTAACGTTGGTTCCTAGAACACACTCGTTCCGTCAGTCTGGTGAGTAAAAAAAATGTGTAGTAATAACAGAAAAATAGCGGAGTGAAGTGCAGTCTGTGGCAAAGACGTAGCATGCAAGCCTTTCTTGCTCCATCTGAATGAGATGACACGCTGCACAACAAAGCATTTTATCAGCAGGATTTGAAAACTAACTGCCATTTAAATAGAGCAAAAATATCTTGATGTGTGCAGTGAGAAGTCGCCGCAAACGTTGTCTATTGACAGATCATCGGTACGATTAAATATATCTCGTTTAGTGTCACGGGCTTGTTGAAAACTTAATTCAGTTAAATGTAGCTTAATTATTCATTTAAAACACCCCATTTTCCCCGTTCTTCCAAAAAAAGGAAAACACTCTTTAGCCACAAGATTGTTATGTTTTCCGGCTCTGGAGTATTTTTCTTTAGGTGCGTGGCAGCACACACACACACACACACACACACACACACACACACACACGGGTGCAAATGCGCGCTCCTTACCACGTCTCAGCTGCAACATCTCTGTGCGCAATTACGCATGTGGTGTTGTCTGCTTGTCGTCAGGACTTCGTTCCCTCCTTGCGCAGCGTTTTATGCATTTTTGTGATAAACATATAAACTCAAAATATATGAAATCATGCATTCAAAATGTATTGAAACGCACCGGCTCTTGCATCTTAATTGTGAGAAAATTAACAGGATGCAGACGCACGTTCTGCTCATTACAATCATCAGTTTGTGAATTTGTGTTGAGTTTGTGTGTGCAATGAGTTTTATATGTCAATGTTGGGCAACTTGGAAGCCGGTTCACCAAACTAGCAAATGAACTGTGCCTGGATTGATTCTACCGGGCCAAACGGAACGTTTTGGGTGATCGTGCGCGGAGATTCTTCCGTTTCTTCTATGAACAAAGACATCACGAGAGACAGCAACTGCCGTGCAATGTTGACACCGTCTTTTCTTTTCTCTATTGTACAGTTTGAAGCTGTATTCTGAGTTTATTGCCATCCTTGCTTTTTTGTTTCTGCCATATATTTCAAAGATGTTCCTGTGGTGGATAATCATAATGCCCTTTGTTAATTGCTTCCTGCTCGATACTGCATGTCAATCCGCTCGTGACTAATTAAATGGTGATTTTGATTTATGTTCATGCTCTGCGATTTTTTTTCTGTATTTAATGACCACACAAAACCTCCTATGCAACTAGGCATGCTTTTAACTGAAGGTGAACAACAGCAAGCAGCACTATGCCGCTGTCAAGAAGTCCGCTTTGCGGCTCCTTTAAATGACTAGCGGGATTTAACTTTGACGTCAGTCACGTGAAGCCAAAATATTTAGCCGCTTTGGACGCTGTCCTCTTTCTCGCTCAGCCTCGGGCGTCCTTGCCGCTTTTACCTCTTTTGGTCTGAACGCACAGAGTCAGAGCAGGTCTCATCAGTCTATTTGCCCAGAACTAACCAGCAGACAGAAAAAGTTGTTGAAGAAAGTTTATTGTATGGACAGAAACATGACTCCAGTGTTACTCTCTGTGCTCTGGAGATATCAGTACAGACTAAAATAGACTCAGATACTCCATGGAAACACGCGTAATGCAATTAACACAAGCACACTAATGCCATTTTTCCTCTGCATGGTATGGCTCCGTTTTTTTTGTTGTCTTTTTTGTTGTTTTTCTTTTGGCCATTTGTGCCTTTATTGACAGTGACAGCTGAAGAGTAGACAGGAAATAGGGCAGAGAGAGAAGGGATGACACGCAGCAAAGGGCCGAGGGCGGGAGTCGAACCAGCGGCCGCTGCAGAGGACTACAGCCTCCATACATGGGTCGGACGCTCTACCCACTGAGCTAAACGTCTGCCCATGGTATGGCTCCATTTGACATGATTTTGGTACCTCTGCTTCTTTTTCCACTACAGATAGCTCCCCCTCTTCACAGGCAGGGCTGATGATCATAGTGATGCTGTTCCAGCAGTTGGGAAATAACACACAGAGCTTCACTTTAACCACTTTACACACTGGCAAACCATAACACCATCATACAGTCGCTGCATTACTCTGAGCAATCAGTGGTAGATAAGATACAGGACAAATGTTACAGTTCTGTTCCCAGAGAACGCAATCATCCCCCTGCTGGGCCTCAGCACCACTGACCATAACTCTCTTTTTCTGGCAACAAAACAGCCAGTTATTCAAAGATTGAAACCTGTCACTAGAGCAATATATCAAATGTGACACCCTGTTGAGCCAGGCTCAGATATTAATAAGAAAGTAGATTTTATATCATCATATATTAACATCAGTGTGGATAAAGACATACTCTCCAAGAAAATGATCATTTTCCCTCATCATAAACCATGGGAGACCAAGGAGTTATTATCCTGAATGAAAAAGAAAATGGTATTTTTCTTTTCTTCATACACTTAAAGAAAGGAAAGAAGTCGAGAGAGAGCAGTGAGACAGATGAGATTAGACCATAGTATAACATTTATTCTTCAGCTAATGTTTCACAAGACGAGTCATACTTAAGCAAAAATAAATATGTAACTTAGGGACTTAATAGACTCTTCAGAGTGGTGTTTCATATGTCAGGTGGATGGATATCTCCCCACTTTCTCTATTTTCACTTCTAAAACATGTTACTCCCTCTATATCACTCTCTATTTTTGACTTATTAATTCTACCTCAATCCTCTCATCTGTCTCCTTCTGTCGTCATCTCCACTCTGAGATGACAAGTCCTCCCTCCTCCCCATCATTCTTCCTCACAGACACACATCTGTGTCTATATATGAAATGGAGGATGACTGACAGGCCGGCAGCTGGAAATACCTATCACCTTCTTTTTTCTTAGCGGCTAAAGCCCTTTAAAAGTGTCAGGATGGGGGGTGCCGGTAGGAAGACGGGGGTCTTATCTCCCGCAAACACCTGTACCTGCTCCATAGTGCCATTTAAGGCCTCGTTGCTGCATAAATAGGTGACAATGCTGATTTTTGTGTCCCTTTAAGAGATGCTGCAGGCTAACCGATTAGAGGCCCCAAGGGATTGTGAACGCCCTTTCTCTCCAGCCACATCTTTATTCCTGAATCTGAGATACTTTAGTAGTTTTTTTATTCTTGGCTCCCATATTTGCAAAGAAACTTTGCTGTTTTCAGACAGTTTTATGAACTGGTGCATAGATGCGCTGGTCTACTGTGTGTCACGTTTTGCCTCTCCAAGGTGTGAAAAGGACATACGTTCTCATTACATGGTTGGTTTAGCAATAATATCCAACGTCCAATTGAATTGTCAAACTGAATTTTGCTAGGGAACCTGTCAGGTGAGGTTAGGTACAGTTTGGTCAGGTTTAAACACCAAAGCTGCTTGGGAGTCAGACAAATCCGCAAGCTCATGTTTCATTTGCAGATACGTCTGGCTATCCTCCCGTTCAGATGGAATTTCACCAGTCCTGAATCTTCTCAGGCCAGTCACAAGTGATTATTTAATACAGGGTAGGTTTGACAAAAGAGCGACACTGGTTCAGATTTTCACGTTAGGCAGAATGAGATTCTGTTACAGCATTGCCTGTTTCTCACCTCAAATGTTTCCTTGTTCTGTGTAGCTGTAATACAAGAAAGATGTGGCCAGGCTGACATTTGCCACCCTAGGTATGAAAAAACACGTAGTCGAGGTAGGGTATGTCCAGTTGGATTTTCAGAATAAATGGTCCTAGGGACCATTTCGGGTGACGGTTGCAATTCATGGTTCCTGAAAACAATCAACACTCACTGTTGGTTTCACAGATGAACCAAACCCCAGCCTCTGTGTGCAAGTCCTGTGTTTTACCCATCCATCCATCCACCCAACCTCCTCCCTGTTACAGACACATTTTTTTCAGAATTCCCACAGGATGGGAGTCAATTTCACTACTCATCACAGGACTGGGACAGGACAGGGAAAAAAGTCAATGGGAGCAAGTGGTAGTTATAATAACACTAGATCCTTTTTTGATATCTAAAAACGTGGATAATGAAGTATGTGGACTGTCGCTTGACAAGAAACAGGATGGGACGGAAATCATTCTTCTGGGATTGGAATGAGACAGGTGTATTATTGTGGGAGTTTGAGGGGACAGGAGTGAAAATCCACTCCCCTGACACCCTCTACTCCCTGAACAGACTTTATCACTCTTTGTCCATTCATCCTTCGCTCCTGTCATTATCGACCCCTGCATGTACAGCACTTTCATACGTGCATGTACTTTTCATGCCTTGACAAGGCAAAACTTGACACTGACACGGCACTCTCTAGGGGATCAGTGGATCTAATGAGCCCAATTCAGGCCAAAGAGATGCAATAAGATGAGGTTGAAGTGGAAGCTACTTGTGATGTGCCAGTTTTCACCAGTGCAGCGAGATGAGACACACATGGTCTTCATTGCAACACCTCTCTGTGCTTCCATTCTAAGTGCTGTTCAGGTGTTTTGTAGATGGATATAATTTGTAGCATCTTAAATTATGAGCAGCCTGTCCTCACCAGAAAAACATGCGTGTTTGTCCCAAGTGCAGGCAGCTTATTCCGCCTGTCAGTTTATTTCAGACAGCACCCCCTAGTGGACATAGCACATTACATTACAAAAGAAGTATAGGGAGTGAGAAAGTCTGCTTTTGGAGGATTTGAGGTGGACAAATAGCTCAAACAACCACAAGACTTTGACCCAGGAGGCTGAGGTTCAAGACTTATGTGGAACATGTAAATAAATAATAGTAACAATGTAAATGTAGAATTTTTGAAAGTTTTAAGTTAGTAACTTAAAATGCTGTTATGAATGTGACACTTCTGCCATGTGGCATATATAATGTAGTTATTTGAACCCAAACCACAATCCACCAGTAACATATGTCATTTTGGGAGTATGAGGGTGGTGTTCAGGTGAGGATCAGGTATGAGGATGTGTTGAATATGAATAAGCACAGTGATTATGATTAACTTCAATGGTTTTAGAACTGATTAAACAGTGAAACATAAAAGATGTGTGTGTAGTGAGAGAGAGAGAGAGAGAGAGAGAGAGAGAGAGCACAGATCAGATCAAAGGAAAAAGTGAACAGTCCCTATAGCTCAGCTGGTAGAACGTGCGCACCATATGCTGGGGCTGCTGGTCCTCTGCCATGGTCACTGGTTCAACTCTCACCTGCAGCCTGTTTGCTGCATGTCATTCCCCCTCTCTCTACCCCCTTTCCTGTCATATCTTCAACTGTCACTGTCAGAAAAAGGCAAAAAAGCCAAAAACTAATCTTAAAAAACAAACAAACAAAAAAACAAAACAAAACAGTCAATTGAAGTCTTCAGAGCAGAAAAGCCTTGTGTCATATGGACATCACTGAAAGTTTGTAAGTGACTTTGCTGTGAGTTGCAGGTGATTCCATCAGCTGGCTTGAGTCAAGCTCAGATGGGCCAGTGTGACTTTTACCTGCTTTGTCTGCTTGTGAATCTTTTGTCTTTTTTGTGTTACTGTACTGAGCATACTAACGTGATATACGTTGTATGTGCTGTAAGCAACTCAGGAAAAAAAACTGATACTCCTGGATAATATATTTTCATTGATATTTCATTATGCTGTATTCTCAACATGGGATACAGTGGACTTCACACGTCCAAATCTTGTAAGGTTGGATTTTTCTTCTTTTTTTTTAAATATCATCGTCAGCAGAGATCAAGAAAAAAATATCGTAAACATCATAAACAACAGTATAATTCAGTTATGAGCAGTTCATACACAGTGAGCCTGTTTCCTGTCCAGTTGTCATCATTCGCTGATGCTTCAGTACTCATTTATTCAGGTTTTTCTTTTAATTTGACCTCATTAATGTTTGGAGGCCACGAGTAAAAGTTCACATTAAAGAAGTGTGGAGTTTGAAAACTGAAGTTTGGTGACCTTCATGTTCCAAATTGAATTTAAAAAACAGCGAGAAGTGAATCATTTCTACAGTTAATTCCAATACATGTATTCCTTTTTTAAAAGGGAAACTGCCATGGTTTGTAGTTTGATAAAGTGACATTTCAAGGACTCATGCAGTAACTCTTATTCCTCACACAGTTTTACATTGTGTACCACCAGGTTATCTCTTAAAGATTTTTTCATTCTGATATTTTCATTCACACTCTGTCTGAAACAGGCCGTTTTAGCTCCTGTCTATGAAGGTCTCCTCCACCTTTAAGCCCTGAAGCAGCAACAGCCGCTCTTGTTGTTTATTGCGTCATGCATGTGCAGACTTACAGTAAAAGACAAGAAAAATACTGTTCTGGTGGTGAAACTGAAAAATGAAAATTGGTTAGACAAGAACAGTTTATTATGTGTGCAACATTTTATTACAAATAAGAACTTTAACTTCTCTCCCAAACTCTACAAATAAAATGTCATAAAAAAAAAAATTACTCTAGATTTTTATTCACTAACAGCTCTTTTACCATTATTGTTATTATTATTTTTTTTAAATAGCTTTTTCTGTCCTCATCATATCCAGTATCCACTTCAGTATACTGCCACTGTGTTATTATGGTTGATCCACTCAGAGGTTATATCATGTCGACTTTGTGCAGGATATGGGAGCATACTGCTCACAACAGAATGTGGAGTGGGGTGCATGAGGACATAATATTTTAATCTGTTAATGTTGTAATCATGTTACATCTTAATGCTGTTTTCCCCCTGAGTATCAGAAGCATTTGTTTGACTATAAAGGGAAGATAACCTCCAGTCCTCCACTAGCTCTCTGTTTGCAGCTTGACTAGCTGACTCAGGCTGGACACCCAGGGAGCTTGTTAAATCTCTACCTCTTAATTAATATGTTGATTTTAATTAGATGTCACTGGGCTGAGAGTAAGGCAGTGGTAATGAGGGTTTGTTCATGGCAATCAAGGCACGACACTGGTGAACATCACCAACACATTCAGAGTCCTCAAAGTGGTGTTGCAGTGTTATTATAAATATGGATCATGTGGAGCAGACACTATTTGGTGTGCACAAGACTGATATGACACTGTCATAACCATGCCAAGACACCTGTCATTTTGACTACAAGAGTGACTGTTTGTCACTCTTGTAGTCAAGTGTCATTTGGTCCGTTATGTCATTTTTAATGGCAAAGTTGACATTGTTTGAGATGTCTTTGGTTTGACAGCTTGACATTCATCAAATGAGCAGTGTCTTCGTAATGACAACATGACATTGGTCAAACCAACAATGTCTTTGTGGTAACAACTTGACAGTAATCAAATAAACAATGTCTTTTTTATGACAATTTGACATTAACCAAGATAACATAACCTACCAATGACTTTGTCACCGCAACTTGACATATCCCAAGACAACAATGTCTATGACACATTGACATTAATCAAACTGCAGTGTCATCGCTATGACAAGTTGACATATAATACACATTGACATTAATCAAGCCAACAATGTCTTTTATGAAAATTTGCTATTAACCAAGACAAAAATGTCCTTATGACAACTTGACATCATTAAAACTGAAGAAACTATTAAACTTTGTTATACATGAAGACGTTGGCTGTTATGAGACGATTATAACTTCATTATGTATATTTTTCTAAACTACAACGATGCATTTTGTACTTGTTTTAAAGATATTATTAAATGTTATTACACTGTCAGATGTTTTTATTACAGTGTCATGAATAATTCCATTGACCCTCATCTAAAGTGGCATGTTTCTGACTTTCCTTGGTCTTAATTTTAAGTTACCTGATGGACAGACGGCTAGTTTATTTTTCAAGTTCATAACAAAGTCACTGTTGGCTTGGTTAATGTCAAGTTGTTAGAAAGACATCTCAAACAATGTCAACTTTACATTAAAAATGACAGAATGACACAACATTCATAGAGGCTCCTTGACAGGTTTCATGACAGGGTTATGAAGGTGTTATGTTAGAGAACATCTGCCAGGGGACAACAGATGGAAATTAGCCCATGGCTACAGTCTGGCTTGTTTACATCTCTGCACTTTGTATATGACGTTCATCAACTTGCACTGTCCCTTCAAATAAATAAATTGAAATTAAATTGTCAGTATTATGCTCACCCATTCGAACAAAAGTGTGAGTAAACTAAGGTAAATGAACACTGATAGGGAAAAATAAAAGACAAGTCTCTACAGCTTTATTCAGCTATATTTTATTTTACAATGGAAGCAACAAGCTGTCATCACTCACTGGCTGAGGTCATAAAACAGCCTGTTTTCTCATGTTCTGTACAACACAGCAGAAGAGTTTGAATGGACCCGAACACTTTCAAAGTCATATTTATGTCCTGTTGCTTTCAGCTTCAGACAAGCTTAAAATAAATAAATAAATAAAAATACAAAGTTAGACAACGCTAATTGTTTTGCACCCAGCGGGCCTCTCAGACGGTTCTGATGACTCCTTTTTAATGCAGTCGTCAAAGTCAGAGACAAGAAAATTAGAGAGAATCCAATAAACTATTTATTTTTGTCCAATGTCAAAGAGGCGCAATTTCCTGCTTTGAAGCTGAACAGTTTTATTTCAGAGCAGCATCCCTGTTAAATTTTTGTAGTGGGCTGAAATTTCCCTTTAAAAGTGACATAAATGCCCATCACTTCTTCTCCAGCGCTATTATTTCATTAAAGATTAAAGTGAAAGTGAAACTGCTTTGAAGCAATGTCATCAAAGTCGGGGAGTCTGTAGGGAGAGAGCTAATTTAGTGGATGGCAGGGATAAGAGGCTCTTAATGGAGAGCAGTGCTTTCTGCTTTGTGAGATGCAGTTAGATTCTGCAGCCTGGTGAGTGACTGCTAATGAATGACCAGCCAGGTCACACACACGCTCGCACGCACACACACACACACACACTCTGTAAAACCTAATGAAGAGTTTCAGTCTCCTCTGCTGTATTTGTTTTCTTCATTCTGTCTCCCAATGCGTGTTTGTACATGTGTGTTTGACTTTTCTTTTTTTTTGTAGTTGTGTTGATGTGTGAGAAGACAAAGCAAAAGTATATATTTGCTAAATTGGTCTTTGAAAGAGGTTAACAAAGTAGAACTAACAAACTGAACTGCAACAGAACTGAACAACTTAAACAAAAATACAGTTGGTGGCCATGTTATTAAGTGTAACTATACAATTTTCATTTCATTTTGTTTATTAGAATTCCTATTAGTTGCAGCCAGAGCAGCAGTCTTTCTTCCTGCAGTCCACACCAAACACTATACTATATACACCCGGGCTCTGTAGCTGTATGCAGCTGTGAAGCCCCTCCCCAGTGGCTCCCTGTGACTTTGGCAAAAATTATATGGAAATGATTAACTTAAAAAATAAAATAAAATAATAATTTATCTTCATTATAGGTCTGTGAAAAAGTTTCAAGGCAACATACTGCAACAGATATTTGAGTTTTGAGCCCAGTTTTACCAACTACTACGACTGAGATCATTTACTTGTCTTCTTTAGATAAACTTAAATCTTTGAGTTTTAAACTTATTGAGCAAATTCATTTAATTGTCAGGTACCAAAATAATGACAAATCAGGTTCACAGTTCACTGTGCCAATTTGTGAAATTATTTTTTATATATATCTGAAAAAGAAAAGTAAATTATCTCAATTTAAGATTGTAGGTTAGCAAAAAAATACCAACTGTAAAAAGATGTAGCTTATAAACCCAAAAAGTTTTAATATTTCATCAACTAAAATGTGCATCATAGTCTGCTTCTATGGTCCAATAAAAATAAAATCTTTGGATCATAAAGGTTGCAGAGAAAGAGAAGAGAAAAAACAGGCCACCTCCAACAATGTTTAAGTGATGAAGTACTGTGTAATATATTTTAAAATTATATATGAATTCACAATTTTCATCAGCTATTGAAGATTTTCGGGAACTTTCTGTTAATATTTTTGATCCTCTCAGTGAATCTGTGTAGAGTCTCTGCTCTCAGACAGCAGCTCTCCTCATCAAGTAAAGCTTTGTGCATTTTGCATTCTGTTTTTTTGTCCAGAGTTGACTCAATTGTTGAAGCAGCTGAACTGCACAGCTTCTTCCTGACTTCCTAGACATTCTTGTCAAAAGTAAGATTACATGAAAAATAAGTGTAAAAGTAGAAAATTGTAAACCTCTTATGTTGGCTTGTATTCATTCACACTCATGCTGTAGGGAGACGCCACCACAGCAATGGCAGCTTGTTAACTTCTGGCACGTCTACACATGATAGTACATCATCGCAAAAAAAAACATCCCACCACCACCACCACAACAGTACAACACAACAAAATGCACACAAGGCAGGACCAAGCTCTAGTCACAGAAATTCAAAAACAAAAGACTTCTACAGACATAAAATATAAATGACTGGTATGTAAGCTATTGCACAGGCCGTGGCCTGTTACAAATAAATAAATAAATAAATAAATAGATGAACAAATAAACAAATAAATCAAAATAGCTTTAAAGACAAACCTCCAGGCACTGCAAAGATCTCTGAAAAGGTTTCATAGCACTTCTGTCATTCTACAGCATCATTTCATTATAGTACCCACATCAGACTTACATGATGAGACATACTGTACAATCTAACTATCAGTACTCTTGTAGAATATGATAAGATCCTCTTGATCGTATACTCCTTTATAACTTTCTATTTGCAAGCTAATTGTCATTACATGAGGAGAGGTGTATATAATCGAATACAATAGAACCATTCTGCCATAGAGTCGATGTATTATTATGTACATAATGTTTTAGCATTGAGGTCACAGTAGGGCTGGGTATTGTTAAGAGCCTCAAGATTCGATTTGATTTCGATTCTTTAGGTTTCGTTTCGATTCGATTCGATATAAATTTAAATTCTTCAATATCGATTCAGTAAGAAATACACAAATAATTAAGAGTACCTGTTGGCAATTTTTTAATATTTATTTTCATGCCCATAACACTCGCGAGACTTCGTATATATCCTAATGGCCGCACATGCCGAAGTCTCGCGAGATCGACGCCATGTTTACATCCTACACTACCTGCAACAGCTGATATTTCTGCTAAAAACATGGCGAAAATGGCGTCTTTTGCGGTTCATTTTTAATGTGGCGGCTTGCGGACACTTGGATTACACCACACAAGCAGGATGGAGACATTTTGTGTGCTATTTTTAACGTTTTATCCGTGGTCACCATTCACTGCCATTGCACTGGATGAGGCTGCTACTCTGCTTCTCCTAAAACTCCAGGATTGTTCTGTGAACTGAAGATCTTCACTTATCATCACATCGGCATAGTGGTGAGTACATATAAAATGGCTTATTCTCGCATAGTGGAATATCACTTTAAAGACTTGCTTGCCTTCGTCGCCATATTGTTGTTGTTTGGTCGCGGTGCAGCCTCCGTCCTTAAAACGCGAATCACACGAAGATGTTGCGCACAGCGCCCCCAATGCCCAGGAGGTGAATCGATTCAGAGGGTTTGCTTAATCGATATTGAATTAGGGGGCGGATAATTACGATGCATCGATTTTTCAATATTTTTACCCACCCCTAGGTCACAGTTAGTGACTGTGTTGCGCTGGACTGAATTATATGGAGTGTGTTTCTAAAATTCTGATCCTGTCATGTAAATAGGAAGGACAAAAAATTAAAACACCTCAAGGGTGATGGAAAGATTACTGAAAACCTGTACTCAAGTACAAGTGCTGCTACATTATTGGAGTGTTACTCAACTAAAAGTCAACCTACTGATGTAAAAACAAAACAAAAACATAAGTATTCTTCTCAAAAACTGTCTAGATTATTAGTTACTTTCAACTGTTGATGTTTAATGCATTAAGTAGACATCCAGGAGTTTCTGTTTCTCCAAATCTTCAGTATAAATTACTGCCAACTCTTGTCCTGTTCTGCTCAGTGGTTCCCTCCCCAAACCTGCGCCTGCCGCAGTGTTGTATGTGTGTTCCTGATTCAAATTGTATTCAAATTGTCCTCAGGACTCAATTATGATATTAAAAGTAATTAAGTAGATTACACAATGCAATGCATACTTACATAAGTACAAGTAAAATTACAGATTTGCAAAAATGTGCATAAAAAAATACAAGTATGCTAAAAAAAAACTACTTAATGATAGTTAATGTGAGCAATTTGTAATTAGTTACTCCCACGCCTGTCTCAGTCCAGTAGAACACCTGTGACTATTAAGGCAGAGCTGCTGTGTTGAATTGCATGAGATCTAAGATAAGATATAACTTTTATTCATGTTCTAGAGATGACTCAAATATTACAGTAATAACATTAACAATAAAAACACAATGGAATAATAAATCCAAGGTGTTTAAGGAGTAAACAAAAAATATGCCAGATTAGTTAAGTACTGATAGACATTGAAAGCAATAGTAACAGTGGTATTAAAAACAAAATAGAGACTTAAGTTGCACATGATATTTAAAGTAATGTGGCACATAACATTGATATATGGTTCCATCTTTTTCAGATTTGCAATAAAAAGGTTAGGATCCATTATAGAATACAGGGCAGCACATTGGTGCAGTGGTTAGTGCTGTGGCCTTGCAGGGAGAAGGATCTGCTAGTTCAGGCAGGGCCTCTCTGTGTGTTGTGTTTGTATGTGTGGGTGTCCTCTGGGCGTGCCAGTTTTTCCCACCATCAAAGACATGTATGCTAGGTCAATTCTCCACTCAGTCCCCCTGAGGCACTGGTCCCCAGCTGCCCCTGCTCCTACTGTAATACTATGATGGGTAAATGCAGAGACTAAATCTCACTGTATGTTGTACTTTGTATGATTGTATGTGACTATAAGTTGAGCTTTACCTTGATGTTCACCTATGCCAGTTCAGGCTCTGACATACTCCAAAGAGACACGTGTGCAGACAGCAGGTTGTGTTTATGATATGTTGTGTGTCTCTGCAGGGTTCATAAGTGCAGCCAGCACAGTCATACATTTTTGGCTTCAGATTCAGAAGCCCTGTGGCTGAATTTACATCACACAGACCTTTGCAGGGCCTCGTGGTGATGCTGACACAGAGAGAATAATTTAAGCTTTGGTTTTCAGCACTTTATGTGTGAACATCTGTCAAGTCGAATCATGTCAGTTTTACTTTCATAGCCCAAAATCTCAAAACATAAATTTGCCTGTGAGGGCTTACAAACTGTATACATGCATTAAGGGTATGCACATGATGGTATAGTATGTGTTTCTGCACACTGAATAGCAAATGCACAACTCTCAACTTATGCAATATGAACTATACATAGCTCATTAACAAAATCTGAACATGCAACGGAGCACCTCTCATGGGTGGCTGCTAACAGTGCTGTCAGTTGAAGTGCTGAGCACTGAATGACAGCAGATTGTGATACCAGCATTCACATGCAGTGTAGCTGACTCGGCCAGCGTTCAGCATGGAAGCTGAGCAGCCTGCAGAAATAGGGACGGCATGCATCATGCTGATCTGCCCTCCTCCTCCATCATGCTTCCCTACTATCTCCTTTACAGTTCAGGCATTTTGAGACAAGACAAGGCTCCTTAAAGTTTATAGGCCACCATGCAGTTTTCCTCTGCTCCTCCATGTATAAAGGCCACACTGCAACATCCAAACATCTGAAAGCCTTTACTTTTTTAAAGATATTTGTTTGTTTGAACCCATCTCTAATGCATTCACACCTAATCAGTTATTTGTGTAATAATAATTTAATTGATTACTAATTAGACATTCACTGAATGTGATCAGTCTTTTCCCTCTATTCGATTTTTTTCCCTGTAGTATCATGGATGTGTAAAGGAAAACATGTTGGACATGAGACAACTTTTGAAAAAAAAAAAAAAACTTTTGAAAAAATTGTTTTTGTTTGTTGTTATTGTTTCTAAGCTCACAAGTTTGCTCAAGTCTGTTTATAAAGTCTTCTAGAATCAGTCATCTCTCATAAAATGTTTATGAAGTCCAGTTCAACCTACAGGAGTATTTTGACAGCTAGTGTAACATGTTTACTGCTCTGGAGGAAATAAATTCCTGACAATTCCAAGTCAAAAACCTCTCAACGTCTTTATACTTAGAGCTGTCTAATACTGGGGTCAACACTTTACACTAAGTTTTAAAGCTTACCTAATAAAGAAATTAAGGAAAATAATGGCGGTCTGCCTGGCTGCAAAGTTTCTTGTATTACAGCTAAACAGTCACTAAAATATGTTTTTGAAATTGTCTTAAGTAAGAAATAGGCAATGTAGTAACAGAATATTGATCCATCAACATCACGCTTCTTAGAGAATAGGTTGAAACTCGCAACTGAGACCATAAACTCATAAAGAAGCTGTTTAGAGATGTCATAAATCAAGCGAGAAGCAGGCTCATTTTGCTGAAGGGGTGCATACAATCTTAGTGCAGTGGAGTTGCCCCCTTGCTGGCAGTTAGAGGGAATGCAGGTTTAAGGCACTTCCTTAGCCTCACTTTTCAGACTCTGAAGCTTCATCACTATTTAATATATGGTCTATGGTCAGTGGAGTAGATTAAAGGAGAAATCTGTAATATATTTATTCTAATACATCATAAAATAAAGAAGATGTGTCATCAGAGATCAAGGAAACATGTTAGTTGAAATACTCGCTTCACTTTGCTTTACATAAAGGCTACAGCTGCAGTGTCCCCCTTGAAATGTCCATTTCGGACCAGAATAACTGTTTTGTATTTCTGTTTCACATCAGGGTTCAAATTAATGCAGAATTTTCACTGAATGAGTAAGTATGAGTCATAAGAAATCATTAATAATCTTGTAAAAGATGTAGATGTTTATAACTGTTAAATTGATCAAAATGTTAAATGGAGTTTGGCAGGAAGTGAGACAGGCCGTCACTGAACCCATCGTCCACAGTGTGTTATTTCAGAGCAGAAGGCTTTTGTTTTCAGGATAACAGACTGAACTTTACCTTGACAAATATAAACAGCTGATGAACTTACAGTGGAGGATTTGTCCTTGCTTCTTGTTGTCAGTTTACAAGGTTGTGTGGATGCTGCGCTCCTGTTTGGACTGCAGAACTCATTGTTGCACGTGCAATGGCTAAAAATTGCTCCTCTAATAATCAGGGTTATCTCATATTTGGATGAGTTGAAATAGGGTATTTCTTCATGGTGCAATAACACAATGTAGGATCAAGTAAATTCCAAACAACTCAATCTGTGAAAACCTTGAGATTGAATGTCTGTAGCATTAATACCATCATTCTCTACATGTCTGTCTCTCTCTGTCAGTCTCACACTTGAGCTGTCATTCATAAAGTCCTTCTTTGTGTGAAACAAGAGGGATGAAATCAGGTTTATCCCCTGCTTATGCTCTTCCTTCACTCATCTGCTCTCTCCCGCTCCCTCTCTGATGGTATGAGAGTGTTGGGCCTTTTGCCAACAGTTAGATCTCAGTGGGGCCCATCCATATGGCCAACATGTTCAGCAGTCATTACAGGACCATTTAACACGTCTAATTGTTCAACATTTGATACCTTGTCAAGACAATTAGTTCAGATTATTCCTGCAGAAGACACTGTGATGTTGATCTTGTCACAAACTGCAGCACTGGTGCTGCACATGATCGTTCACGTGAGTGACTAATGTGATGATTGCATAACTGCCTGCTGTTTAGTTCTTATATTTACATTTCTGTAGATTGTATATGATCATAAAATCACAATTTGGCCTTTTTCAAACTCATGTTCTTGACATAATGAATTTATATATATATATATATATATATATATATATATATATATATATATATATATATATATATATATATATATGTATATATAAATAAATAACTTATGAGTTTAAGAAACACAAAAGAAAAAAAATTCTACTGGCGTTCAACATTTTTAAGTTTGTAGAACCTCGAAACAAATGTAAGTTTTTTCACACTACAATTAATTAATTTGAGTATTCGGTTGTATGGTACATTCAGTACACTGAAACAGTTTTTGGCAGATATAATCTTTCCACTTCTTCATACTGGCCATAAAGAAATTCATTTCCAGTCATTTCAGTGTAAGTGATGGGGGACAAATAGTTCATGCTTTGTCCAAAATGACTTTTTAAGTTAAACTGAAGCTACTATGAGTCTTGAGCAGTGTGAGTATCTACCAGTATTTGTCTTTTGAGTTCAAAATGTCTCTTTGTGTTTCCTTGGAGACCGGATACTTGCTGAGCTGCACCGTAGGGACAGTAACAAAGAGGAGCTTGGTACAAAAGACAAAGACAGTACATTTGGAACATACCCCCTTTACTTGAATAACACACATTGCTGAAGACTCACATTAGCTTCAGCTGAAGTTTAAAGGGATACTTTACCCAAAAATGACAATTCATTATCTGCTAGTCATTATCTACTCACCCTCATGCTAATCCAAGGTCAGGTTTAGTTTTTTAGTCCACAAAACACTGCTGGAGTTTCACAGGAAAAGACATAAAATGCCTCCACACTGTTCATCTGGTGTAAGTCTCCTAAAGCCCCAACATGTGTGTGCACACTGTCACACCACACCACACCACACACACACACAGTTCAGACAGTGTGCATGTGCATGTAAATGTGGCTCCAAGCTAAGGATCTACAGTGAAGATTCAGGCTGAAAACATGGTGTAAATGATATCTAAGTCAACTTGGCATGTTGGGACTTTAGGAGACTTGGATTACACCAGATGAGCAGTATGGAGGTATTTTATTTATTGATTGATTTAATTACATATTTTTATGTCACCATTCACTTCCATTGTTTTGGAGATTCTGCAATGTAGTTTTCTTGAGAAACTCCAGCAGTGTTTTGTGGACCTTCAATCAGCATGAGGGTGAGCAGGTATGATCCCCCATCACTACTATGGGATTGCAATAAGAGAGCAGTTGGGATGCCACTATGAGGACATTTTCCTACCATTTCATAAACTCATGACAACAGCAGTGTTACTGATTACAGTGGACAGAATATATATGTGTTGGTGATATTAAATATCTGTATGCTTCCTTTGATCTATTAGAGGTGCTGCCACCTTCATCAGACAGAGTCTGTAGATTGCCACGTTAATGTTAACATGTTCCCTATTAGCACTGGGTTTAAGTCTGAAATACTGCTTTTGCTTTGATACCAAATTGTGTTGTTGGTCAACTCTTGTTACTTTTGTCATGTGACAAGTGAAATCAATCTCCTGCTACTAAGGTTGGGCGATCTATCAACGCTGCGCTAAATCCATTGCCGCTTGATTTTTTTGGGCCGATTTTTTAGGGTGATATTTGTGATTTTATTTTGCTAATGTGACAGTCTGCAGAGTGACAGCCTCTGCCTCTCATCCAGCAGCGCAGTTCACACCCACTCAGCCGACCATGAGTGCTCTGAGCTGGGTGAGGAGTGAGAGGCAAACAGCCTGCAGAGTCAGACACTTTTTTCACGCAGTGAATTAAGATTTATTTTGACCAAACCAGAGTTGGTGATTGTTGGAAGAGTGGACAGACTAACAAATATGGTTTTGGTGAGTTCTTCATGTTTTTCTGTGGAGTTTGAATTAAGTGTGTTTTCCAAGGAGTTAATTAAGGTCGTCTTGGTTCGGTAAAAGAGAGAAACTTGAATTCAGAAGGTGTATGGTTGTATTTCTCAGTTTAAAATGGAAAATAAGTGTGAGAACATCTGATTGATAACGGCCAGGTTGCGGATGGGAAAGAGGTGTTTCCCCAGAAAGAGAGCAAGAGAGAATGCCTTTATCCATGAGTAAGCAGAATAACTTATTTGACTGTCCAAATGTCCACTGGAGAGTTTCCTGTCAGACTTAAGCTTTTAGTTTTGGTGCTTAAATGCCCCACATATTTGCTGCAGTGACAGAACTGTGAGCATGGAAACGAAACTGAGAGCAGCTCCTGGAATCATCAGTAAATCATTAAAGAAAACATCAGTTTAATGCACAATTAAGAAACCACCTGGAAAGGTAATGTGTTGTAGAGCAGTCATTCCCAAAGACTGGGTCAGGACCCACAGGTGGTTCACAGGAGAAGTTATTTGGGTGCCCAAATAAATAAAATACTATGAGGGAATTCTGCAAATTTAAAGTTTATATCTGCAGCACAGCTTTTTTTAAAGCATTTAAAATGTAAATGTTGTTTTTCTGATGAGAGGAAATAAAAACAATGAGATGGCCTGTGAACTCAGCCTGAAAACATTTATTTCTCATTTGTAAAGTTTTAATTTTGTGTTTTCAATAAAGCGAACATGGCAGTAAAGATGGTCAAGAATGTTCATTTATGCACAAATGAACTCTTCCTGGAATTGATTATTGCTTATTCATTTAAAAAAAATTGGGTCCCCAAGAGAAAAGATTGGGAAACGCAGTCCTAGAGGGACAGGGAGAGGTTTGCATGTCTAAACCGGAAAAGATAATCTGTTGGGCTGGGGGTGGGGGGTGGATGATGTATGGAGACGTGTGGACTCATCTACACATCCACTCATCACATGGACAAAAAGCCACCTGACTAATGCAGTATCACTTGAATTTAAAACTACAATATAATTACATAATTTGTTTTGAGAATTGTAATCCTTTACACAACTCGTCACTTCTTAAAGTAATAATGTTACAGTAACTCAGTGACTTACTGACTAATGTGTAGCTGCCCAACAAATGAATGAATACAAAACACCAGTCATATTCTGATTATTGCAGAATGGCAAAGACTGAGAAAATATGTGTCCTCCATGTTTGTGTGTGTGTGTGTGTGTGTGTGTGTGTGTGTGTGTGTGTGTGTGTGTGTGTGACATATTACATGGTGAAAGTGCATTCCTCCCAGGAGAGACAGAGTTGGGGGAGGAGGAGGGAGGTTACCTCCTGGCATCTGTCTCTTTCTACCTCATCCACATATTTAATCCCATCAACACTCCCATCATCCCTTTTTTTTCCCTAATCTCCTCTCCTGTCTGTTTATCTCTCCCTCACCCTCACTATCTCTCCATCTCCCCCTCTGTCTTTTTTCTTTTTTTCTGATTTCTGCTGTCGTCACAAAACATTATGCTCCTCCCTCATTTATATCTTTTCCCTTCCTCCCTTTGTCTCTCTACACCTCCTGCTTCCTCCTCCCATTATCTTGCTGCTACAGTCTGTTTCTATGTCACTGGGAGTTAACAGGTCAAGCATGAAGGCTAATCTAAATTTCATTCACTCTTTAATATAAACCAGGGGGTTTATATTAAAGAAAGGATACAGAGATTGCTTCTTTCTTTAAGGGTTTCTCTCCTTTTCTTCCACTGTCCATTCTTGTGTATGTCTCTTGCCCTTTTCCTTCATCTTTTTTCTATAAATCACTCTGGTGAGTAAATCTATACTATCTCACATGACATTTTGGGGGCAATTTGACGGTTAATTCAGATACATTTAAAATGTTGCTTTGTAATTACAACCCTCTATATCAAAATGGTATTTTCTATTATCACATACTTAACCATAAAATTTGGAGGTAAATTGTGGGTAATCTCTATGAAATCAAACCTTTCATAAACAGAGACAGAGGAACTTCACTTTACTTTACAGGATCTGTGACATAATGAAGTTATAATTCACAGTCTGTCATTGTAATTGGAACTGGGGTTTCTACCTTCCCTGTGCAGAGCCTTGAGCTCACTGAAGACTTCCCAAGTGTCTGGACAAAGTGCCTTTTGTTATTCTTAGGTGAATACGGACCATCTTAATATTTTATAAAGTTCATTAACACTCCTTTGGTTTTGAATTAAAACTGCCAACAAATGCAGCAGCTTTTGTCTTATCTGAAACAGACTAAACCATGTAGTCATAAAAGAGGCAAGGACAACTTTGTGTACTTATCCCTGATGGAGGCACTTGACAAAAGCCTGATTATGACAGACAATAATGAAAGGACACAATAACTGTCTAAAACTCATGTAATATACATACATCAGCCACAACATTAAAACCATCTGCCTAATATTGTATAGGTTGTGTAGTTGCCGTTTCTGGCACCAAGATGTCAGCAGCAGATCCTTTTAGTCCTGTAAATTGCAGGGTGGGGCCTCCATGGATCAGACTTTTTGTTCCAGCACATCCCACAAATGCTCGATCAGATTCAAGGTCAAGCAGCACCTTGACAACACCAGACCACCTTCTTCTGTTGTTCCATGGTCCAGTTGTGTGAAAGTTACATGCATATAATGCATTCATTTACACTTTATAGCCTGATGACAGACAGACAGGCAGACAAATAGATATCAACATCATTATACACGTACCCATAACCCTGTAGCTGGTTCACTGGTTGTCCTTCCTTGGACCACTCTTGGTTTTGGAAGGTTCTAATTGCTGCATACCAGGAACATCCCACTAGACCTGCTGTTTTGGAGATGCTCCAACCCATTTCTCTCTACGATTGCCAATTTCTCCTGCTTCCAATACTTCCAACTCGAAGAACTGCTGCTAAGAGTATTGCTTTTTCATAGACATATGCAGCCTGTGACAAAGGGTCATGGAAGGCCAGAGACTGACTTTAGTCAAATAGAGTCAAATATAAAAAGGCTTAGGAACCCAAAGGAAAGGGGAGTGAAGTCAGGGTTATCTCCTTTGAAAAAGATTCATTGCTAGCTGTTGCTAGCTTCCATGTCCTTGTGCGCTATAATTACATTTTTTAACGTTCCTCATTGTTGAAAATAGCTGCTGTTAACCAGCTAGCTGTGAAACCTTGACACTCTGATCTCATCCGTTAGTTGTGAGTGAATCTTCTTCTTTAGAGCTACCTCATTTCTAACAAAATAATTCCAAGTGAGGAAAGACTTGACCTTTACTAAGTGTCTACATTTATTGACTGGACCTCTTCACTATTTAAATATACTGTATATACAGTATATTTCCCCAGATATTATCTATGAACCTTCCATCCTTTATCTGTGTAGAAGCTAGATTTGTCTGTTGGTGATGCCTTAAAGACATTTATCACACTTGCAAATCAACGTACACTTCAGTCATTGTTGAGAATTGGTACAAAACCTTATCTTTAGGGGGGTTTGATTTTTACTCTTCAATTATGCTGGAAAATATATTTTAAAAGATCAGTCTCTTGACTGTTAAACCTTGTAAAGGCACAACCTCCTAGTGAGTAAAGTTTTTATCAAATGTGGACGTCCACTCTGTCAGATGGAAAATCTGACAAAGTTGACAAAATGTTCCATTTTTTCATTGCACAGCATTGTCGTAGTGAGCAGCCTTTTTATTTTTTTAAAGTTGCTCAGACATCTCTTAATGCTAATTAAGATACACATTTCTAAACCATAACTCTTGTTTAGCTTTGATTTAGAAGAACTAGTTGACATGTTGTGGTTGAGACACGTTATCTAAATGTTATTTAATGAATTTGTGAAAAAATAGAATGTTTACCAGTGCTTGAGCATTCATCCTTTTATTAGACCAGGATGAGAGATATTGGAAATAGGATATAGCTAAATCTTTTTATGCCTGATTAAATCATGTGTTTTTGTTAAAAAGAAGGAGTTGTTGGAAATCAGGGACACAAATTTAAAGGGCCAACAGTTTTCATTGAAAAACAGATTTTGCAACAAAGGTAATTATAACGGCACATTTTCACACCTATGTTATCAATAGGCATTGTTTGCCAGTCTAGTACTGAAACCTCACAAATAAATGGTATATTGCAAGTTAGACAGTGTGTGGGAGTCCTTTTGCAAATTCTTGGCCTACTCGGCTCTCTAACACACCTGTCTATCTAATCAATGTGTGAAGTGTTCCTTTGTTCCAAAAACCCATTTTTAAATGTAAGTTAGTGAGTTCTTGTCAGGGAAAAGGGTGTTTTCAAGCACAGAGTAAGTATAGACACAAGCAAAAACATTTCATAAATTATATATATTTCCTTTATATAAACTCTGAAATAATATAAACTTTATTAGTTTTTATTTTGATGGGACATGATTTGTCCTAATTTTCAACAATGGGTGACAGTCCAGTAACAAGGTTTCAGAGTTAATTCTGATTTAGTGCTCTGTTTTTGGTTATCAGCTCAGGGCCTGTTTAAGTGAGTGATCATGTGTAAAGGGCATGTTGAGTACATCCTGCACCTCGGCCACAGAATCACACCCTGAGGAGCATACTTAATCACATGCACTTAACACAGCACATGGAGGGATACTTTACATTGTGAGTGCCACTGCAGTTCACGGAACAGTCACGTCTTCAAAAACGTGTCTCTCGTCCGGGACAGAGGTGATAACAGTATGCATGAATTCACAGCACTGACCTCTGTGTGTCGTGTCACCTGTTCATAAGATAGTCCAGATGGGGCACTTGGAGAAGCCTATTATTGGACCGCTGAGAGGATGCTTTGTGCTCACAGACCCTTCAGGACAGGAAGATATCCAAGTTTGCACATTAAGTGGAAATCATTTCAACCTTTTTCAATCTATTCCAACTTCAGCAACCAAGAAATTTATTTTGAAACACACATTCTTAAAGCATCAGCAAAGGTGTATGGAATGTGTTTATATTGGTGTATGGTCCTGCCATATGTTCCTCCAGAGTAGGGTGCGACTCTCGGCTTACTTTAATCATTTATAAGACAATAATCATGATTGTATTCTTTCACCATTAGCAGCATTAAGGGCTTTGCTTGATCACAAAATATGAATACTGCAATTACTCCAACTTAGTATGTTGTCTTCACCACCAATAATCTCCACCAGCATTAGAAAGCAACCAAAGCTGATGAATTGTAGGTCTGGGAGAGTCTTCCTGTGTCTCTACTATACTAGCCCTAATCTTGGAACCCATCAACTAATGTCTGGCAACACTTTAGCCTCTGGGAGCAATGGTCAATGCTTTGGACTTACGGTGTAGCCAGCAGATATCCACTTCTGCTTATGGTGATACTTATGCATCCAGTTGTGCAGGGCTGCTGCGGTTGCATTTGCCACTTAGCAATGATGAGTTAGGACAGCAAACATGGAAAGGTAAACAGTAAAAACAGACAATTCAATGAAAATGGACAGATGATCTTGCCTTTATTTTGCTACCTCATACCACTTCTAAACCACTGTGTTTAATTTGCCAAATGATAATTCTAGTATTCACGGTAGCTAATATCAGTCTCCATCATGAGTCATGTTCGCTTCAGTGCAGCATTCCTACCTGGTAGCACCAAAAGAAAATTGTATTCATCATTAACGTTATTATTGATTTTTGTTTTTTAACTGGACCCTGGTGTCCTCACATTTTGCAAAAGTGGACCATGGGCAGAGCAAGTTGCACATACTACATACAGCGTGTTGAGGCTACTGAGCCTATATGCATAGTGTTGCTGTCCAGAACACAGCCTGTTTTGTGGCAATGCATTTTTCAGATGATCCAGTGGATCCAGTGAAAATGGTTTGCTTGGCATAAGAAATGGGAGAATCATCCAAATTCATAATGGAGCACTCCCTTCATTGGTTTTATTGAAAAATTCAAAATCACCAAATTTGGAGATAAATGGTTCTCACAGGGCATGGGCAACTAGACTCATCAGATGCACATGGTTGGTAGAAGTCCTGCCATTGGTCGCTCAAACAGCCTCCTAGTTGCAACCTACACACTGAAAACTGCAAATGTGAACCTGAGTAGGGCTGGGCGATATGGCCTAAAATTTATATTGTGGTATAATCTGAAGCATGTGCGGTAACGATATATATTGCGATGAGGGCTTGACATTAACTTTTTTGCTCACCAGCCACTGTGGCTAGTGGTTTTCCAAAGTTACTAGCCACTCAGCATTTTCACTAGCCACAATTTTGTTGTTGGGAAATTATGTTTAATATGATTAAAGCGTGGCGTGCTAAAGTTTACTTGAACTAGATTTACAACCTTTTTAAATGTAAATGACCCTTGTATACACTTATATCAAGACTACATAAAATGTTTAACACTACTGGTCATTATCAAGTATTCAGCTCCGATAAGGTTCTGTGTTCTGTCTTTTATATGAAAATATGCAGTGTACAATGTAATAAAAAGTGGTTTCTTATTGCATATTAAAAGTGGTGCAGGGGAGTAGATGGTTAATTTAAAAGATAAAAAGCAGTGCTGTCAAACGATTAAAAATTTTAATCAGATTAATCACAGGGTTGCTGTGGATTCATTTCGATTAATCATGATTAAATATCATTAATTTTTAATCTATATTAATCGCGTTTCATTTTGCATGAGCAAACAGACTCAAGGAAGAAGGGAATATATATGGACTTAATGTGTTTATTAAACACCTTTAAAGGTTCATGTTAACAAAAAACTTGTCTCTTTTTCCAAACAAACACTTATCCACATTAATGTGGCCCTGTTATTCATGTTTTTGTATTAATGCAGCAGGATCATTTAGCCTACATCAGTGTCACTCTGAGCAGACAGCAAACTGCACACAGACACACACTGAGGAGATGAAGAGGAGAGACAGTCTGGACTCTTCATCATGACTTACAATAACGCAGCTCAGTGACAAACGTTTTGTGGAGGAGACCAGCGCTGTTATGATTGATCGGCATGAAATAATTAAATATCTAAAAGTACATAAATTGGACTTGGCATGAAAAAAAAAATCACGCACCAAAGACGTGCATGCTAATAAAATGATTCATGATCATGAAAGTTTTTTATATCAAGTCGACACATCTGTCCATGTCACGCTCTCTCTCTGCTCTTATTTTAACTTTTACCTGGTTTCAGGTGAGCCAGTCGCTTACACAGACAAGCCTGTTTACATTGTCGGGTGACAGACGCTCGCGTCTTTGCAGCTGCGAGCTGATTCATTTCCAGCTGATCAAACTACTGATCAGGCCAATATAACAGAACGTGCGTTAACGCGCGTTAAAAAAAATTAGTGGCGTTAAAACGAATTTGTGTTAACGCGTTGTTAACTTTAACTTTTGACCCTTACTTCGTTTCATTGTCAGGTTTTCTTTTTGTCTGCTCTCCTGGGGTCCGTTTCACAAAGCAGGTTCAACAAACTCTGAGTGTAACCCTGAACTCTGAGTTGATCTACTCTGAGATAAGAAACTCTGAGTTTTCGGTTCCAGAACCGCGGATTTGAGTTGGTTTAATCAACTCGGAGTAGTTTCACCTGGAGTTACGCGCGTGCACCACAACTATAAAAAGCCAGCATCAATGGAGCCCCGATTCGACGAGTCACCATGGCAACGGGGAAGCGGAGGGCGGCGTTTTTCACCCC
>JAJHUR010137351.1:0-20884 GCA_027495735.1 Lutjanus campechanus | reverse complement strand
AGGAGGCCTTTACGTTAAACAGGAGAGTCTGTGTTTCTCTATCAGAAACTGAGCGGAGCAGAGCGAACAGGTGAGGGAGGAGGGGGAGGAGAGCAGATTGATCATTAATCAGTCGCGGATGCCGTCCTCTCGGACGGATTAAAAAAATAAAAATGCTAAAACTGGTCAAAAACTGTACGGGGGTGTTCACACAAATGAAGTCTCTGTGTGTGAAACACTGCAGAATGTAACATCAAGATGTTCACAGACAGTCTGCTGACATTAGTTTGACAGAGAGTCACAGAGAGGGTAGCGTCTAGAAGGGAATCCTAGACCCGCGAAAGCTCGCGCGAGTGTGATATTTAAGTAGAAACAACGGACACAAATCCCGCGAGAGTTTTGCAAATAATAACATTATTTTATCGTCATATTTATTGTTATCGGCTAAATGCCTTAAATTATCGGGATACATTTTTTTGCCAATATCGCCCATCCCTACTTGGGTCCATAAATAGTATTGGAATTACATAAATTTGGGTCTGACTGGAAAGTTGAGATTCTTGTGGATTCAAAGAGCCCAGTTGTATTCATGTGTGATGATAGTAATCCCCAGTAGCCTTTTCATTGTAGTGAAACTTCATCATGATACTGGTTACTTATTGGAATTAAATTCAGTTACTGAGGACAACGTAATCAGCTGTATGCCAAAACATTAAGCTTCTGAATAACCACAACTTCCACTGGGACAAGCTGGTTCCAATCTATAAATGAGAAACATCAAGTGCAAAATTTTCAGAGTTTCTGATTTTGTGAGTTTCTCTAAAAATATAGATTTCTATATCTTTTATGTTGTTGTAAAGTT
This sequence comes from Lutjanus campechanus, assembly GCA_027495735.1. NCBI lineage: Eukaryota > Metazoa > Chordata > Actinopteri > Lutjaniformes > Lutjanidae > Lutjanus > Lutjanus campechanus. The sequence goes on along the minus strand of JAJHUR010137351.1, from coordinate 20,043 downwards.
GCCTCGTTGCTTGTAACGTTCTAAATAATTAGCAAAATGTTCTGAATAAATAACAATGTTTAAATTGAGAAGTTTGGACTTATCATCCCATTTATTGTTTCCTTATTAAGTTAGGTACAGTTATGGGAACCCTGAACACTCAGTTATAATTGCATTACACTATTCTGTGCATCTTAAAGAAAATTGAGACTATACTATACCAAAACAATTTGTTAAAACTGTTGAATGGAGGTTGTGATGGCATTGCAGTAGGTGCTTCACCATCTGTTACCAGGCAGGGATCTGCACTGTTCTAGTTCAAAGCTGTAAGTCAGTCCACTGAGGTTTCTCTGAAGACCCATCCAGGGGATGGACACAATATCTTAAACACCCATAAAATCTAATGAAAACAACACAAAGCAACAAAGACCTTTGTGAAGCTTTTGGTTTATATTTTGTAGTGTGTTAAGTCAGATTTTTGAGGGAACGTATTGCTGTATGTATGGTGGGTCATCATGACATGAACTTTAAAGGCACAATTCAAGGCGAAAATAAGTGTGGTCTGCCACTGATATTCAAATCACAGGATTAGTACCTGCTCCAATTTGATTGACAGCTCTTTAAAAGTAAAGACTAACACTGCACAACAACTAAATTCAAGTTAATAAGAATTTGTAATGTTAATGACGTTCCCTATCTCTCTTGTCTCTACTGTTATTTATTGAAATTAGAACACAAGAATCAAAGAGGGCATCATCAATATCAACCCTGACGAGGAGCCACTACGCTCTGAGCTGCTGAGTGGCAAATTTACAGTCCTGGTGAGTGTTGAAGCAAAGTGGTGCACATGCTGGTCATTAAAGAGTTAATTTTGTGTATTTGTGTATGTGCATGTCAGTCTCCACGTGTCCTTGACCTTGGAGGCACAATGAATTTACATTAATGTGTATAATAACCTTCCTACCAGCCTGGCCGTGATGCAAAGGGTGCTGCTCTGGCACTCTTCACTGCTCGTCTCCATCGACCAGACGTCACCACCCACAAAGCTGTACTGCAGGCCATCATCTATCAGCTGGACAAAGCCATAGAGAGGTGATGTTCTACCCTTTTATAGATACAGCCTTTCCAAATGTACATATTAGTAAGATCCAGTCCCAAGATAGCATTGTTTTTCCCACCATGAGACTTTTATGTTCCTTTTTCTACACAGACCTGGATAAAAAAAAATGGAAAAAACATAGCAGTTGTGTAGAGTATTGTCTTATTTCTAAGTGTTTCTCAGGTATATCAGATAAGATGATATGTATTTCTTGCAGCAGGCTTCTCTTGCTCCTCTTCCTCTGCTTTTAATTTGAAAATCTTGTTCATTTTTTCCCAGCGTACAAACTCAAAGAGACGGACTCATATTTATCTACGATATGACCAACTCCAGTTATGGCAATTTTGACTATGAGCTCTGTGTGAAGATCCTCAATTTGCTCAAGGTGAATATGAAGAACATCCTGTTGCTCTTTGATCTGCCTACATTCAAGTTTTTGGTGTCAAAACTGTCTCCCTGAAATTGAAAAAAACTTTCATCATTGTGTCTGTCTATCTGCTGTCTATCTGTTTGTGTTTACTAGGGGGCTTTTCCAGCTCGTCTAAAATGTGTCTTCATTGTGTCATCCCCTCTTTGGTTTCGAGCACCTTTTGCAGTTCTCCGCCTATTTGTGCGTGAGAAGCTGAGAGAAAGGGTATGTATGTCTGCTTTCAGTTTGGAGTTGTGTCACAAGGAACCGTCAACCGACATGAAGTCGGGTTAGATGAATTTGCCCTAAGTTTGCAAGTAGGAATTCCGACTTCAAATGGCGTTCCATTGTACCTTTTGTGGCTGGTGGTCAGAATTTTCAGACTTCCGTCATTGTTGTTTAGTATAGGGATTAAACTTGGTAACCAGAGTAACTTTTTGTGACCATGGGGGAGAGATGTTTGCCGTCTTTCAAGTATAATGGAACTACATGACACTCAGCTTGTGTGGTGCTTAAAGAGCACAAAAAATAAGTTTAGAAAACTCAACAGCAGTGTCTCTTTCCAGAAATAATGACTTGGTTACTTAAGATACACCAACTGTATCACTGTGCAGAAGGAAGTGTGCATCTACTCATAGACAAGAGGCTCATGCTCATGACAGTGCAGGACTTTAACATTAATGGCGTTCCGCTTATCTGTTCTGCAACCTCTGGTGGGTGTACTTCAGCAGAAAGAAAATTGTTCCTGCATGAAACTGCTCTTTTCACATTTTTTTCACATTTTGAGCACCAGAAGCCGAGTGCCTTCTAGTTCCGTTATGTTTGACAGAGGGCAGACATCTGCAAAACTTAGCAACTCACCTCAAAACAATTTAGTCCCAGTGTGATTATCCAGACGGATGGATGGACCATCTAGATGGATAAATAGCACTATTGGCCAGAGGGGAACAATGATTTGGGGTGAACCTGTTCCTTTAAGATATTTAGTCTTCATTTGAAACATGTTTTCCGTTTTTCTCCATTCACCAGGTGTGCACAGTGAAAGCTCACGAGTTGGCCAGTCACATCCCTGTCTCCTCCCTCCCTGAACACCTGGGTGGGACATCCCAGTACAGCCATGTGGCTTGGATCCAGTCCTGTGTTAACGTACACACAAACACTGTCCAGGGTGACACACAGGAACAGGACACACACGACTGTGTGGGAAGCCTGCTGCGCTCCTACAGCTTAGAGTGCAGCAACACAAGCGCAGGCGCTACACTGACCCACACCCACATAAACACACAGTTAGATTCTGAGCTAGCAGTGGCTAACTCAAACTGCTATGATGATAGCAATGCTAACCCACACAACCACTGCGGGGTGGTGGAGGGCAGGACTCGAGGCCCAGGACAGTACCAGCAGAGTCCGCAGTCTGCTGCCAACAGGCCGCAGGGGAACCACCAACACTGGAATGGCTCAGCAGTGAGCGGGGCCAACATGGCTGTTAGTGGCTCTAGCCCCAATGCTAACATGAACGGTCGTGGCCGCCAAGCCCCTCCCCAGTCAGACACGCCCCCTGACACACCACTTTCTCAGAAAGGTGATGGGGATGAGGTGGATGGCAGGGCAACAGACTCCACCCAGAACGAGGGTGTAGAGGAGGAGTATGAGGAGGATGGTGAGGAGGAGGAGGAGGACGGGGTACCTCCGTTGCCACAGAAATCTTTGCCTCGCCCCCCTCACCAACCTACCTCCCAGTCCCCGCCCCTGTCTTCATCATGGGGTCCTGACGACGAGGACCGCTGCATGGAGGTGTCTGTTCACATGCCAGAGCAGGGAGGCATGACAGTGCATGACCTGGTAGAGCATGTGAAGAGGAAGAAGAAGAAGGGGATCTATCAGGAGTACGAGGAAATCCGTAAGGAGCCTCCAGCAGGCACCTTTGACTACTCCAAGTAAGAGATGAAATAATATATTCTATATACAATGGCTCTTTTTTTTCTGTGTGCTTCTACCTCTCTCCTGGTCACTTCCCTTATTGTCAGTCTCACTGTACCAAAGTGAAGGAAAATCACGTGACAGAGAACACTTCAGGCCTCTCTGTAAAATCAGTCATGTTACCTTACAACGTTTTCAATTCTGCCTTTACAGAAAACTGTCCAATCAGATAAAGAACAGGTACAGTGATGTTCTCTGCCTGGATCAGTCACGAGTGCGACTCTGTCAGCTCTGTGATGACGAGGATGAGGTAATAAGTAATCCATCAAACTTTGGTTCTCTCTGGACTAATGTTGACTCATAACTGTTCTCTAAAAGTTGTGACTTTGTATGTCAAAGAGAATGTTTTATGTTTTCTGGTTAATGGTGACTTTGTCGCCAACATTGGTCATATTCAGATTAGGCCAATGTTCCACCTTTGCATAAGAAGTATGTGTTAGTTACTTTCTGGAAAATATAATGTTGTTAAGTATTCCACACATGTAGTTCAGTAGTTAGTGATGGGCACTAAGGTGATCAGATGGATGGATAGATGGATGGATGTACTCTATTGATCCCAAATTGGGGAATTCTTGTGTGACAGTAGGTTATTCAGGCATTGCACAGAAAGGGTAAATACACAGTTATATAAAGCCTTAACACACCCTAGATATACAATATATTTGTAGAGACAGCTAAATACTACCCAAAGAATATACCACTATTCATTCAAATATATATTTTACCCTCAATTCCTAGAAATCAAATTCTTTGCATCACGGCTTTGCTTGTTCCACATCAATGCAGCACACTTGTGGTGCAGTGATCATGGATTTAAATTTAACCATCATAGTGTGAAATACAGTTTTACTGTGACTGATTTAAAAGCCACCCCTTTCACCTCCATCAAGTGAAATCTCATAGGCTGTGACTTTTCATTGGTCTCACAGGGAAAATGGGTATGCTTGTCATCACAGAAATTGATCACAAGATTGTGATGTTTATTGCCACTTTGGTGCGTTCACCGGTGTAGCTTGGTGTCAGCCTGTTACTCGTGAATGTAACAAGATAGTAATAGATAGTGCTGTGGGTGGGACATTTAGTGAGACTACAGAATGTAATTTTATAGTGTATAATTATCTATTATATGTATTAAAGTGGGTCTATACAGTTGAGTATAATAATGGATTTATAGTGTATAGCACCATAAAAATGTTTAGTTTTTTTTTCTACCAATGAAATTACATCTTATTTTCTGCAAAATTAAAAAGCAAAATCAATTCTTTTCTGATAACTCAAGGATGATGGAATAATCAGTACAATATTTTCTAAAACTATATCTGCAGCCTTATTTATGTTACATACATTAGACAAGTGTGCAAATTTGAAGCTTTTCTGTTTTGTTTTTGCAGTTAATTTCATTAATCAGACAATGATTGTCTGTAGCCATAAATGTGGAAAATGGATGTTGCATCAGCCGTTGCATTAGATTTCAAGTCTGACATTTGTGGGTCTATTCTTTGTCTTTGCCTGCCCTTATCTGCTGTATCTGATGTGTGTAAATGGAAAGTGGAAGACTTCACAGTATCACATACAGTGGGGTTTTATGTGGTTGGAAGGAGAGGGCTGTTTTTTGGCAACCTAGGTTTTATTTTTGTAAAATGAGCACAATGTTATCATAGCAGACGCTAATAATTGCCAAAACTGTGAATATAAGACAAGTTTGTAAAAAGCACTGCAGACCAAATAATGGCTTTAGAACAAATGTTGGTTTTGGCAACCACCTGAATCTCATTAACAAAAGACATTGAATCTGCTGTGGCTTTATAATGTACTGTATATATTAACATTTTTATCTGTTTCCAGGCTACATTTGTAACAATTTACTGAAAGTAGATGAGTGGCCTAAAAAAATTCTACAGGGAAGTCAGAACATTTTTAGCCTGCAGTCTATTTATAGTAATGTTCACTGTCCTCCTACAGGAGGCAGTAGACACTAACACCAAGGAGTGAGTCTCACCCCACTTCTGCTCTGTGTTTTGCAGACATCAGATTACATTAATGCCAGTTTCATGGACGGGTACAAGAGGGGCAACGCCTACATTGCAACTCAGGGTGAGCAGATGTTGCCACAAACTATGGTCCTTCTCTTTAGTATCTTCATAAAGTCCGCCATGCAATATACAGGTTGGTCTTACCAAGACCTGACAGACTTTGGTGTCCCACAGGTCCTTTGCCAAAAACTTTTGGTGACTTCTGGCGCATGGTGTGGGAACAGATGGTACTTATCATTGTCATGACCACCAGGTGAGACTCCTTTAACTCTGATTTCTTACATCAACTGTTTGTTACAGATTTATAATATGGTGTTTGTAGACACAAGTGGTGCTTGAAGTAATAACATATCCTTGATGGGTTTATGCTGAGATTAAAGGGATCTGTTATTCTGTGTGTCTCAGAGTGGTGGAGCGTGGGCGTGTCAAGTGTGGTCAGTACTGGCCTCTTGAGGAGGGCAGGACTGAGCAGCACGGTTACTTCTTGGTCAGGAACACACACATTCAGGTGTTTCAGGACTTCAAACTCTCCCATCTTGAACTTTACAACACACAGGTAAGTCACACCAACTGGTATATCTTTGATAGCCTGAGATTTATATAAAATTCTAATGAAAGGTAACTTGATAGTGATATTGATGACTAGGTTGAAGGGGTGTTTTTCACTGGAATCTCTGTAATTTTTAAGATCTCACCATTTCATGCAATCTGACAACAACACTTGGCATGAGTATTGGCCCTCATGCTCATACATGCCAATTCAAGAGAAAGAGTCTGACATTTTGTTTGTGACCTTTCTTCAGTCTGGAGAGAGACGGGAGGTGTGCCACTACCTCTATGTCAGCTGGCCAGACTTCGGAGTGCCAAAAAGTGCTTCAGCTATGTTGGACTTCCGTGAACATGTACTTCAGAGGAGGGAGGCTGCGGTCCAGAGCTTGGGCTCCAGTTGGACAGGGCCTCCCGGGGGCCCCCCTGTGGTGGTGCACTGCAGTGCCGGCATTGGCCGCACAGGTAAATACATGCACCATTATGGGGTTAAAATGTACTTTTACAACATATAACATTTATTTAATCAGGTACATAAGTGTAAAGCATAAAACAACCAATTTAAAATGTACAATATCAATTGTGATAATCATAATAACACAAAAATAGCAACAGTAAGAATAGTAATAATAATAGTAATAAATAAAAGGTCATAAATATAAAAGTAATATAATATGATAATAAGTCAATTTAAACAAGTATAAAACAGTCACAGATAAAGAAGTCAGGATTTTGACCAGATTTCTGAATTGATCCATTGGAACCAGAGTATCAAACTTCAGAGTACACTGCAGTTCATTCCAGATGTACGGTGCAAAAAATCTAAAAGCAGTCTGTCCAAGATGATTGTTAATTCATGGGAACCTGCAGAATTAGCCAGTTCTATGAGTGGGTGTTATGTGTTCAAACTGTCCAGCCAATAAGTAACAAGAATTCAGGCCTCTCTGGTGACAAAATTAAGTCCTACCCAAAACTAGACTTTTGCTGTTGTGTTACTGTCAAGTCTTTTTTTTTTTTTTTTTACCTACTATGGTAGGCAGCTCTTTATTTGTCCCTGTGGGAAAATTTCAGTCTCACAGCAGCTGAGATACAAAGGGATAGGGAAAACGGATAGTAGATAAGGAAAATGAAAAACAAAAAACTAAGCAATACTATAAAAAAAATAACGATGCTAAAAAAACTAATGCTAATGTGAGAACAGGGTGCATAATATACATAGCAAAGTGTAAACTAAAGTATAAAAAGTATCAAAAGTGAAGTGTAGAACAGTGCAAGCAGTGCAATAGACAGTATGCATAAATAAAATAGGAAGTATGAAATGTGCAAGACTGCAAAAATATAAAAAAGCCCATAGTGTGCATAGTTATTATTATAAAATGTGAAATATATATATTTTTAAACAATGTAAAACAGTGATAATATGCATGATAATTAGATATATAATAAACTAGGGATGTGTGTGATTAGTCGACTATACGATTAAATACCGCCACTTGTGCCAGTCAGCACCTTAAATATTAGTCTGTTTAACAATTTATCAATATTTCATTCATTACAATGCCAGTTAAACTATTGCCTCTAAGTTGTTTTGCAGCCACCCACCACTAGCAGCCCCTTTCACCTAGCATGTAAGCTCCAATGGCCCACCCAACCATGGATGGTATAGTCAGCAAAGTGGGACAGATAGCAGCTCATAAAACCAGGGCAGTTTGGCAGTGTTTTGATATAGAAAATGAAAATAAAGTTGAATGTAGGCTGTTCCAGAATAAAGTGACAGATAACCACTGGACTGGAGCAATGTGCACATTTCAGGGCATTTAAAATTTGATTTTGCGATTGTAGACTGTGATTAACAACTTCAAATAGCTCTAAATACACACAGTATTGTTTCAGACAGTGTTTAAGATTATCACTTAATAAACTGTGCTCACTTTTAACTGCATTCTGAGTGTTTTCCTACTGTTAGACTAGTCGACCAGTCTATATTAAAATTTGCGCTTAAGCGACAGGGAAATTAGTCACCAGGAACATCCCTACAAGACACAGTAACCACATTTGTAGTTATGAAATGAGATGTAGTAAAAACAAGTATACCAAGTACTTATCTTGGGTGTTAGTAAATTGGCTATATTTTTTTCTTGTGTAACTTCTCCATCTACACTTTCATCCCTGACAGGCACATTCTGTACACTGGACATCTGCCTGTCCCGACTGGAGGACATCGGCACAGTAGATGTCCGTCAGACAGTGCGGCGGATGCGAACACAGAGGGCTTTCAGCATCCAGACCTGGGACCAGTACTACTTCTGCTACACAGCAGTCATCGAGTATGCCCAGCGCAACGGGAAACTGAGCCCAGTGCAGTGGTCTGACTCAGACCTAGAGACTGACAGCGAGTGAGAGACACATGGAGGGATAGAAAACAAAAAAACAAATGAGATAGCCAACCTAAGCCGAAGTCATAGGAAGGAAAGAGTGAGGAATGGCGTTTCAGAGTAAAGGAGGGAGATGATGATTCTTCTGCCGTAAGAGAGAAGAGCCAAAGGATGGAGATTTTGTTTTGGCTCTTGACGTAATGATGCAGACTCCCACAGCTGCTCTTCCTTCACATGAATGGATAGACAGAGGGAGGTGAAGAGCTGGAGAAAAAAAATACAGGGAGTGGAGACTGTGCATTGCGTCACCGATTGAGCAAGCTGTCCTGCCAATTTCCGAGCCCCTTTTTATTTAGCAAACTACAGGGGGACTTGGCCCTGAACCTGTCTTGTTGACAAGAGAGTTGTACGAGTTGTAGCATTTTTATATTGACTTGCACATGAGGAATGACAAACTTGAACTTTACCCCTTGAAGCCCTCCAAACCCCAGTCTTTGTTCCTTTTTTTTGTATTTCTTGTTCCGTTTCAACCCTGAACACATCTGTGACCACAGATTAAAATGTGAAGGGTACGAAAAGGTGAAACTTGAAACCTTTTTTTTTTTTTTTGTTTTGTGTTTTTCTTTTTTAAGAGGAAATGGTTCTGCGTGAGCAAATGGTTGTAAGTGACAGTAGATCAGTGTGTGAGCCATTTAGTCCATTTCTGTTTGTTTTTCTTTATTTTCCATGTCCTTTTTTTCTATGGTGCATTTTCTACGTGTGTTTCATATTTGTGCATATGTAGATTAACTTTTCAAAGCCAAAGTCCTCACCCTGAATGCTTGGATGTACTCCTTACTGAGATATTATAGACTGAAGCCCATGTATATTCTTGTAACATACATTTATACATTATTGTGCATAATAACAACCTCTGAAAGAAGAGCAAAAAAAGCCTTGTTTAATATAATTGACTTAACCTTGAGAAGAAATATCTATGTAGCGAGCCAGGCTATGACAAAGTATAGAAAAGGGTTGTGGTATTAAAAACTGATATCGTATTGCAAATCTGTGTTGTCAGGTCTAACATCATCTTTACTGTTGGAGCGTTCTAATTGGACGATCTTAAGTAATTTGGCCTTAACTTGATTCACTGCCTCGTCGTTCTCAGACCTAAACCATACCTGAAACTGTAATCTTTTATTTCCCCTTTTGTTCTTTCCCTTTTTGACTCTTACTCCCTTGATACCACAACTGTTGTGTTTTGATTCTTGAGGCATATTCTGCCTCAGATAATTGTGCCTTCAAGTTTTCCTTAGCTTAATGTCTCGCTAGTGTAGTAATAACACCCAAACTAGTGCACTTGAATAGTACACATTGACTATGTGTCACACAGGACATCCACATTTTGCCTATAGTCCTGTACACAGTACGCTACTTACGAATAACATGAAAGTAGTGAGTGACCTAGGACTAAGCTCTGGTTAGAGACATGGCTATTCTTTTATCATTTGACCTCAGGGGGTAATTCTAGTGTTTTTTGCCTAGTGTCAAAGATCCATTTCTGGGTTTGCCTCTGGTAAATTATCATTTAAGAAAAAAAACTATATCAACTTTATTTTGTATTTTTTACTGTATTGTATCCTACTATATTTATGTCTTTGTAAAACTTCTACAATATTGAAATCAGTGAATGTTGGTACGATGCTACAAAGAAAACAAACCAGTTATTGCATTTGATAAGCTGAACAAATCAGATGGGGAGTGAAATATATTTTTTGTTGTTCACAATGAAATTTTGGTGGAAAATGTCACTTGCCATTGTATTTTCAGAACTGACTTGTATAAATGGTGATTGTTCAATTCTAGGACAATAGGGGGGGTTGGGGGAAGCTAACAATTATGTTTTTAGAGAGCTTATTGTTAAACTCTTCGGTAACAATTACATTAACGTCTTACAGTCTGGTACCCAATGCCAAGGACAAAGCAAAAAAAAAAAAAGCTATCAAGAGGAGAAAAAAAAAAGCAAAAAAGTCAAGTGGCTGCCATTTCTGTTCACAAAACCCCAGCTTGGTGTCTATGAGTATGAGTAAAAAAAAAATCTATATTTAGAATGGGTTAAGATTGATTAGCATGGAAAGCGAGCCTTGAATGTTTTCGGGGTAATGGTGTCCGAGCAATTTTAGTCGAGACAGACATGGATATTGTTGGTGAATGTGGACCCTGCATCCCTCAATGCCAAAGGCCCAGGCTCACCCTAAAGATTTTTTCCTCTCACACATCCTCAACAGCCTACTAGCATGGACCTATCAGAGCAGCCTTGCATCCACGGACGCCGTAAGACTCGGGAGCACCTCGGGAACATTACTAAAGATTATGTATAGCTACAAAATGGGAGAGCGTGTATGTAAAAGAGTCTTGGTCCCCATGCTACTTTTAATTTGTTTTATGAGAAACAGAGAATGCAATGTGCATTTGTCATTGGTGTTCATTTAATGTTTCTTTCTGTGCTTTAAGTTCTCGTGATTGAATTATGGCCTTTTACATGCTGTCAGCCCGGCTGTCCCATTAAAGCAATGGTATTACTATCTTGAATGAGTACAAAGCTAATGTGATCTCTTCTTGACTGGATTGAGTGGTGCATAGATTAAATGTGCAGCATGAACATGTACACCATATTTTAACTTCTGTGGGAGTTATGAAATTCTTTCCACATCGAGTAGATGGAAGGTGGTGGCTTATATGGGCCGGGAGCCAGGTGCAGTGTGATGAGCCAGCCTTCAGGATGTCTTCCGGCGTCTTTTTGCCACTAGTATTTCCTGTTAGTCGATACCTTTGCCATCACAAGATGATAACGAGCACCCCAACTCCGGGCCCCGAAAATCCTTTTTGGGACATGTTTCTGGTAAAATAACGTCAATTCAAACATTTAAGTACAACAGTTGCATAGTCATGCAAGTATGAAATTTGTCAGGGAATATCCTGAACAGAATGTACTACAATTAGATTTTGGGGCTTGCTGTCATTATTTTTTCAAATATGACCCACAGCAACCCCAAAATTAGTCCATTTGACAAATTATGATCAAAAAGGACTGTTCTCCAGCACCTTATGGGAGATGTCAGAGTCTCACTTGTATGTAGAAAATTTCCTAGGTGTATAAGTTTCAGTTTGAGCCTAAGGTGACCATTTTATCATCTGTGGCAGCCAATCTTCACTATACCTCAAATCAGAGAAAACTGAATTTTCAGTCACGAGTCTTGCATAAAGGGGTAGGCATATTTCTTACATCTAACAATATGTTCATATGTAGTGCTGCTACTGCTATCTTGGATAAACAACATGAAAATAATTGCTTTTAAATGGTATTCAAAGTTATTAATATTTTATTTATTCAGCGTTTCCAAACCATTACACTTAGGTAGGGTTTGGATACAATAAAGATCAGTATGACTACCGTGTGATCAAGAAGCCAACCACCAACTGGTGGTCATGAATAGTTCCAGTTATGAATAATTCAAATCTATGTGCACTTAATTACAGTGGCTGAAGTACAAACATTCTTCACTCAAGTCGAGGAACAGATACTTCGGTAAAAAAAAATAGGTAAAAGTAGAAGTACTGATTCCACTTTTTTACTCGAGTAAAAGTTTAAAAAAAGAACAGGCTCTGAAATATACTCAAGTACAAACAAAGTACCCTTCTGAAGGACATTTCTACCAGATCCTGTGCAAAGAGTCTCCATCGACACAAATACATAAGCAGGAGAGTCGCTCGTCAAGTCGAGACTTTGCTTAGAGATGGGATCATTTCCATGTCTAAATAAGGTTTAACTAACAGATGGTTTTCTGCTTAAAGGCCTTTTCGCACCAGATTTGACTTTTTTGTGTGATTAATTTCCATGTTAATATTTTCAGGGTTGGTAGGGTTACTTTAAAAATAATATAAAAGTAATGTAACTTGATCACTTTCCATTACTTTTGGATTACCTCAATATAAAATATGGTGAAATTGTTTAGCCTAATATATAGTGCTTTAGTGTTTTAATTAAAGATCATTTTCATCATTTTGCTAAGCTTTTATTTTTTTGGACCTGGGTCGATTTCTGAAGTTTCACTTCCGACATGTTCACATCTGATCGCGTGTTGTTGAAAACGTTACATTCAAAACATCCGACACGTTTTCACACACACAGGTGTAGAGTCCTCAGATGAGGAAGCCAACAAATCACGTTCAGTGATGGACTCCTCATCAGATGTCTTCCCCAGCTGAATTCTATTCTGTGGTGGAGAAGGCTGGACCAGAATGGCACATGGGTTTCTGAATTGAGGTGACTTGATTGTGACAGGTTCAGCAGCCTTGTGATTGCCAGGCTCAGCTATCTGGTTGTTGCTGAGTCCCGCTGCCTTGTCAGTATCAGGTTCAGCTGCCTGATTGAAGCTAGGTCCTTCTGCCCTGTTAGTATCATGTTCAGCTTTCTGGTTGATGCTGGGTCCTGCTGCCTTATCGATGCCAGGTTCAGATGCTTGGCTGATACTTCGTCCTGCTGTGTGGTCAGTGCAAACTTCATTTGCCTGGCTCATGCTGGCTGTATCGCTACTAAAAGATAAACAATGTTGTGTTCTTTGCAAACAAATGGGATTCCCACCAGGGAGTTAACACAGTGGTTCCCAAACTTTCTGGCATGCCCCCCTTTCAGAAACTGAAAAAAGTTTGTGCCCCTCCACCCCACATTTTTATCAATTATTAACAATAATTGGGGATGGAACTGATGAAAAAAGGAAACGTGGAATTTTACCAAAATAAAGGTTAGTAGGATTCATTCAATCTTATTTCATTCTTTATGTCTCCCCTGGTCTTCCGTGCCCCCCCCCTTGCAATGGCTCCATGCTCCACCAGGGGGGCCCATCTCCCAGTTTGGCAACCACTGAGTGACCATACACATAAACTCACACTTACCTGGAGCTGAGGTCAGAGCTGCTGCTGATGTAGTTCATAGTAATGAAGGGATGGGCAAGGATTTTGCTGGGAGTTATCCTCTTTTTCTCATCCCACTTGAGCATTGCCTTCAACAGCTCAATACATGCCTCCCTTTCTTCAGCCTCTGACCTGTTATTTTTCTCCAGACGCATCTAGTTTAGGAAACAATTGAAAAATCCAAATCCAACAGTGGTCCAGATGTCATCTTCCTAAGTTATGAAAAGGCAATCAAGTCAGCAGCTGCTTCCTTAATGACCTACTGTTTTCACTTCATCCAGACAGTGGAATGTATAGTGCCTCTTATCAGTGATGCATTGTGCTTCTCCCCAATACTCATCAGGTGTCTAAAAGAAGATTCAAAGTATTTAAGATGCATGCATATTTCTCAACAAATTTAACTAATGAATTATAGAAATATGATGAAAGATATTATCTTCATTTGAGATGTTTGAGATGGAGTATTGTACCTTGAGCACCCACTGGTTGGAATCTGTCTTTTTAAAATACAGCCATGATCTCGGTCCAGCATTTATAAGATGATTTGGTGGGGGACCAATGAGATCTATGATGTGTTGCAGCTGGAGACAAAACAAAAATTATTCATTTTTGAAGAATCTCTGCTATGGTCAAATAATAATTATAATAAACTATGTATATATAACTTTTTATAGAAACATTACAAAGTTCTTTACAACTTCCAAAAATGAAAAATTACAACAGAGCATCACACAGTAAATTATCAGAATTATAATTATTATAAATAATCAAACATAGAAACACAGGGAACAAAAAAAGAGGCTGGCTGTTCAGGATTAATCTATTGAGTTTGCAACAGAGAGCAAACAGAATCCAGTTGCAAATTACTAAATTACAAGGTCCAAATTACTTACAAGTTCATAGTTAGAAATCCCCACGAAAAGTCCAAAGCCAAACACCATTTTCGCCATCACGCAGCCCAATGACCAGATGTCTATGGCCTCGGAAAATGGGAGATTCAGCATCACTTCTGGAGCCCTGAATGTGGAAGGAAACCATTAAATGTAATGAGGATCACTGCCATGTTTTAAAAATTAAATAACAGTATAACACAAGATTACAAACTAGAGGAGTGCTCTCAGTCGACAGATCTCTGCAAGGCCACAGCGGAGATTTGCAAAGTTTTGGATTAGGTTTCCTCTATATGATATCATAGTGTAAGTTTACTTATCAAGATGTATGCAAAGTTTTTAATAATGTGTTTTTGTACAGTATAGTCCCAGGTTTTTTTTTTTTTAGATGCATACAATAATGATGTGATGGTATTGTGACCAAACATCCCAGGTTTGCCTAACTCTACAAACTTATTTTCATTTATTAAGAACATCTTGATATTTATTTAGAACACTGCAAGTGATGTTTGTAAATTATTAATGTTTTAGCATATAGCTGATTAAATCACCCACAGTAACTGAATTTAAATTCCAACAAGCAACCACCATCATGTTCACGTTCTCACATTTATAACAAACCAAATTTCATGAAAATTGTCTCAGAATTCAGTGAGTTACAGTCAATTTTGTAGTGAAGTCTGCATCTCTCATCTGTCCTATAGACCTTGACCACTCCAATACAACACCCGCACAGACGCACAGCGACGACTTACAGCAGCAGCTGCAGATGGTGACCAACTTTAGCAATGGATCATAATATATTAGGTATCGAATTAATCTGCAGATGCTAAATGTTAAATATTAAACCAAACTTTGTTATCAATGTCACAACAAAAGGCAAAATATGACCTACAGCTGTTAGTCTTGTTTTTAGCTTAGCAGTTGTTGATGATTTGTGGCCTCTCCCAGCTGGTGAAGAGTAGTGAGGACCAGCAGTCATTACAAAACAGAGAAGTCAATAAAATATAGATATTTTTTAAAGGTTTTTCAAAAAAAAAAATCTTACACCTGGTAGAGATAACAAAAGTATTAGTACAAAGTTATTACAGCAGCTCAACCCAGCATCGCTTACAATTATGGATAGGAAACACACACGCAGAGTTACTTATTTTGCAGTAAAACTAAATAAAGATCAGTGTTTCTTCAGACCTCACCTATAGAAAGGGGTCCGATGAAGTTTGGTATACTTGGCTGAAGATCTGTATATAGCCATGCCGAAGTCAATCAGTTTGACTTGTAGTGGCTGTTTCAGACGATCCACCACCATGATGTTATTTGTTTTCACATCGGTGTGGATAATTCCAATTTTCTTGAGGGCATCAAATGCTGTGGCCAGCTATAATAAAGATAATAAGATTTCTATTTAGGTGCCACTCAATTGGGAAAGGTTTTACAACACAAAACAAAATGAAAATTTACAAAGTGCTCTAAACAGAAATAAGGAACCGCACCAAAACGTTAACATGAAACATCAGAAATAAAATGCAGAGGATGTTTACAGTTTAAAACTGACAGAGCTTTAAAGTTTGCATTGTAGCTAATGCTATACCTGCTGAATGACTGCTCGAATATCTTGTAGACACATCGGTGCATTTCTCTGATAAAGATATTCACGGAGGCTGATATCTAATGCCTCGAAGATCAGACATTTGTTCATCCAGAACCCGCTGTAAAACTTGACAATGCCTTGCTGGTCCAGGTTGTTGTCCATTAGGACCTTTAGAATGGATGCCTGGAGACACATAACATGTTTGACATGTTTATTTATAGATGTACTGTATGTACACACACTAATGCCAGAGAAACTAGTGACTCTTTTGCCCCCATCAAAACAAAAGAAACAAAACAAAACAGTTGCTGGCACAAGCAGGGTCATAGGGTGTGTCTCAACATGGGGGGTCACATAGTAAGCAGAGGTCCTCCCCCAGGAAAAATTGAGCATCAAACACTTTAAGCACCAATTTAGAGTGGAAATGTCTTTATTTATGCAAAGAAAAACACAAACTTCAGGGGGCAAGTGACAATTCAAAATATATTTTTTGTAAAAAATAAACGGCCTCTGCTATGTTCATGGTTTTGAAAGAAATGTTGAGGGTGGCCTTTATCCCCACAAAACAAATTTACACCAAGTAGGCTATTTTTGGGAAAATTATATTTGGCAAAAGTATATTTGGCAATCGTAAAAATCAAAACGAACAAAATGACCTACCTCTTCACTTAGATTCGTTCCCATGGCCATCTTTATGGCCACAATCTTTTTTGTTTCGCGATCCCTACATTTGAGCACTTCTCCGAAGCTGCCCTTTCCCAGAACATCTATGACCTTATATCTTTTGGGAAGTTTGTACAGGTCTTCATAGAGTGATGAAGAACTTGAATTCCCCATTGTGGATATATTTTAAGGAAGCTAAAATTGGAAAAAAAGAAAAAAGAAAAAAAAGAATGAGAACAGGTTAATTACAATCCCTTTTAAGACACCATCATCTTTTTAATTCATGCTGAACACCTCAGTGTCAACCTGTCTTGTATCAAAATCATGTTTAAAGGGCTTTATTATTTTATTTATAGTCATATAATAGTTTACATCTGAGGTTCTCTAAGCAGTAGGCAGGCCTGTGCAGGGGGCTCCAAACAGTTTCAAAGGAGACTCAGTGACTGGAAGTCAAAAATTATTACATTATTTATCAAAAGGGGATCACATCAAATAGCCTAAATGTGTGAGATTTGGTTAGAGAGACAGAATGACAGATACAGTGTTGGGGTATTTTACTGTTTTCTCACTGTTTTCTCATACATGCATTTGCATGCATGCAAAGACTTGAGAATATCAAGTTGGCAAAGGTTAACATCACTTTAGCAAATTATGAGTTACACCAGCTAAATTAATTGTGACATAAAATTAATCTTAATATTGCATATTTCTGTCCTCTTGCCTCCTGTGGTTGTAAGTTAGAGGATATTTGGAGCTCAAAAATGTTACTCCATCAAAGAGAGTGGAAAAAGTCACTTACCTGTTGTCCACAGGTAACAGATTTTGAAGCTCACCTCTGTTGGCTAAGTGCTTGATCCAATGCTTGTTGTCGATCCAGTTGAATTTACCCAGGCCTGTTTGTGTGGCATCAGTTCTAGAACATCTTTATGGTGTCATGAATAGTTCCACAGTTTTTTGATGATTAAAAATAAATAATTTCAGATTCCCCTCACAGCATCATTCCATACAACAATTTAACTAAATGCATTGAAGCATTTTTGAAATAAAGTCACTAATGAAAATTTTTCACTTCCACAGAATTGGGAGAAAATCTCCAAGTGGATGAGAATCGGCTGCAGTGGGTGAGTGGAACATGCAGAGACACTGGTATGGCCCACGCACAGCCAGATGTGACTAAAATGCCCGAATGTTGTATTAAATCATAAAACTTGCTAAACTGACCATCCATTAAAGTCTTTCTTAACTTTATAGAAGCTCATTTCTGGCAATGTGATGAAAAAGTGGATCCTGTAAGTCATTTTGATGAAATACTTCATCATAATAATGAGTTAATAACCCATAATTTTGGTTGGTATCTCAAAATAATGAGGTATAGTATCTAAAAACACTGACTTACTTAGTATCACAATACAATGACTTGGTATCTCAAAACGACTTACTTATCACAAAATAATATTTTCATAAAGTTTCTAATTATTTTGAGATACAAAGTAACTATTTTAGTCATTTTTTCATTATTTTGAGATACCAGCTTATTATTTTGAGAATGTTACTCATTATTTTGAGGATTATTTTGAGGATTATTTGTTTTTGGATTTGGGTGTGGGGTGGGGAGGGAGGGAGGGAGTTCAGGGATTCACAATATAAAATTAGTCAATATGTGATTTGTATCTTGATGAAGGTAAGAGTCGAAACATGCTGGTCTGCAAATAAGTTGCTCAACACACTACAAGGTTACTGGAGTTTTACCTTTTTACCTTTTTGGGCCGTGCACCAGAAGGAGAAGTTGTGCCAGAAACTCTTACTTGCCTCTACAGTAATATGTGATTTGTACATGTTTAAACTAAAAATGTCAATAAACAGATTTGAAAAATAAGAGATATTTTGCATTGCAGGCCTTATAGACAAATTGTTGCAACTTAGGCTGACTTTAATAATGTAATTCATTTACATATCAACATTTTAAAATCTTAATACCCTTCAGTGGTGGGTTGAGACATTGAACAATATCATATAAACATCAAACAGTTTAACACTGTCTGTAATAATCCAACAAACTACAACTGAGTACCAGATGTTATAAACCCTTTATTAAGAATAAATATACAAGTACATCACCAAATGTGACCAGTCCAGTTTAAAGTTACACTGAGAATCGAGATTTTTACAAAAGTATGTGATTGTGTTGTCATGAGATTAAGGAAGTTACAGGTTATTGTTTATTCAGTTTTTTGTCAGATGAAACAAGATAGTGTTCATGCTATGGTGGTATGTGAGAGTCCGTGTTCACAAAGAAGAAGAATCAGCTGATTACTCGGTCAGTTAATCTGTTGCAGACTGAGTGACAGAATATTAAATCACGCCCTACATTTCCCAGATACTGAGGCACTCTCCATGCAGAGCTAGGGATCTTGTTCAGTTCAGACTGAACTGTGACCTGAAGTGATGTGGCAGCATCACCTGCGGATGTAGTTCTTTTGAAATGAGTTGGGGTATGTTTTCTGGGCACGGTAGCAGGAGGCGCAGCAGACACTTCTGTAGTAATGGTAAATGCAGAGTCTGGCTTGAACCACCACCACACAGTTATGATATTGGTCGCTGCATGATGGGTCTGTAAAGGAAGAGAGACAAGATAGAAAATGGTATTGGTGCTAATTCTAGTAAATAATCTTCTATGATCATCTGTGAAATACATGTCTTTTGAAATATTTAAAGGTTCAATGCATAAGATTTATAAGGATTTATTGGCCGAATATGGCAGAAATGGAATATAATTTTCATAAATATGTTTCTATTAGTGTTTTAATTACCTGAAAATAAGAATTGTTGGGTCTTTGTTACCTTAGAATGAGCCGTTTATATCTACAGAGGTTGCAGGTCCTCATCCACAGAGGCGACCAGGTTAAACAGCCATGTTTATACAATAGTCAAGAATGGACAAATCAAACACTTGCACTAGATACAGCCATTTGTATTTTTCGCAAGTTTGGCACTCACCTTAGGTTCTCCTGCATGCTTGGAAGGGCTAGGGGAAGTGAAATATTTGCAATCTCCAAACTCACCACTAGATGCCACAAATCCTGCACACTGGTCCAAAATTAAATGAATAGGATCATGTAACTTAGGACTTAAAGTACAGAAATTTTACCCACAATTCTCACCAATACATTACATAATCCAATTAGGGCTGCCCCCTGATAGTTTGACAGTTTGAATCAGCTTTTTTTTTTCATCATTCAGTGTGCATCATAGCTACAAGATAAAACAGATCTAAGCTTACAAAAATACACTTGGAGAATATTTCAATGTAGAATTAAAGGGAATCATAAATATATTTTATATTGCTGTTGCACGTATTAAAAAATATTCATGGGATCACATGCACTGTTGGTTAACTAATGAGAGAGGGTGAAAGGAGTAGTTGGTCAACAAGTTTCAGCTGCTACGTAATTGTACACAGGGCAATGTAACAGCATGACAGGCTGTAAACTATGCAAAGTGGAGTGCGCAGAGAGCACAGTT
>JAJHUR010137350.1:0-18312 GCA_027495735.1 Lutjanus campechanus | reverse complement strand
ATACACTCATCCTGCATCTGATGCCTGCAACGAGTTCCAAAAAAGTTGTAACACGAGAATGTTTGTGACTGTGATATTTCACCTTTTCTTTTAACAACACTCAGTCAGCGTTTGGGAGCTGAGGACACTGATTATTGAACTTCTGAAAGTGATTTTTTTTTCATTCTTGCTTGATATACGACTTCAGGTGTTCAACAGTCCGGGGTCTCTGTCAGTCTAGTACCTGAACCCTTTTACTACGAAGACACGCTGTTAGAACACGTCCACAATGTGTCTTGGGTTCGTCTTAGTGAAATAAGAAGGGACGTCTCCAAAAAAGAAACTTTTGGACTATTTGCAAACTCACCCTACCCATGCTTGTGAACAACTGAACCTTTCGAGGACGCCCCTTTAATACCCAATCATGATACTGTCACCTGTTCCTTATTCACCTGTTTACCTGTTGAATGTCCCAAACAGGTGTTTTTTGATCATTCTGCAACTCCCAGTCTTTTGTTGCTCCTGTCCCAACGTTTTTGAAACATGTTGCATCAAATTCAAACAAAGAAAAATAAAGTTTATCAGTGTGAAAATTAAATAGCTTGTCTTTGTGTGTTTGTATTAATTGCTGGTCAGCAATATTGCTACAAGAATTAGTTGTAAAAGTTGCAACTAAAGTACAGTTGCACTATTGTTAGTACCGATGTTATTTTAGTGAAATGTTGGTGTTATTGTTCAGGAGGTAAAATCATGTGTTATATATTTGAAGCTGTAGAGTTTATTACAGTCTGTATAGCAGCTGGATACAAACAGAATAATATTCAGTTTAAATGTCTGTTGTGTGATCTGTGCGTGGCCTGCAGAGGAAATCAAACTGCTGTGTGTTGGATTTAATGCAGTCGTGAGTTTTTGCAGAGGAGGCCGAGCTCAGCGGGGTGATCATCAACACGCTGCAAAATACTCTATAATGGCAGCTTTTCTTTTTTCCCCCCTCCACTGTCTCTTTTTGGTTAACTCTCCTTCTCTTCCTCTCATCTGATTTTCGTTTTCCTCATTTTCTGTCCTCTTCTGTCTCATTTCAAGCCAAATTTATTCATTATGCAGGTTTGTCACAGAGAGCTTTACAGAGCAGCAAAAGAGATGAATACAGATGAAAACTGCAGAGGAAAAACATCACAAATTTTGATTTACTTTTCTTGCACCATTTTCTCTTTCTCTCTACACACACGCCTAGCAGCAGGGGGTCATTATGACTAGAATAAAAAATAAAAGTAGTGTTTTTTTGGCTTATTTTTCCTTCATAATCTCTTTCATCTATTTCACTAATTCATTTCCTTCACTTTCTCTTCCAAGTCTGAGCTCTGCTGCCTTTTCAAAACAGTTACAGTGCATTTAGATGGTGAAAAAGAACTGAACCTGCTTCCTCAGGCTTCTGTTGCAAATACAACTGACTATTAGAAATATAATTGACAGAATAAACCAAACTTCTCTCAGTACACATTAAATCGCATGTGAATTAATTAATAAATCAGGTTCCTCATCTTTGTGCTCAGTTAAAAGTGTGAAAACTGGGCCAGAAATCATGACGAATGAAATGAGATCAAATAGAAAAAGTTTGAATTTGTTGAGTCTAGAAGATGTGTGAACTAGTTAGAAATTGTTTAAAATATGTAAGTTTGATTTATTTTTGAACATCTTTGAATGTGTGAAATGTATGATGTAAAATACAGTAAGGGGATGAACTTATTTGTTTTGTGTCCATGAAATATAAACTGTGAAAATAAATATAGCTACACAAGAAAAGAAACAGAATAAAAAGAAAGTAAAAGTAGAAAAAACATGTGAAATGTGCAGGACACTTGTTGTAATGTTACAAATTAGAAGTAATACACACTCAGTGGCCAGTTTATTAGGTACACTTGTACAGTCGAACCAGTGAAACCATTGCAGAGTAACATATAAATAACAACACTTCCAACTTTTGCTCTTTTTTTTAGTGTAAAGAGCTACAAATAAATCCTGAAGTTCACTTAATGAATCATCCATTTGAACCGGAGATGATGAACGGCCTGAGATGTCTAAAGACAAATAAGTGCTGTTTCAACAATGTTTCAGTTTTGCCTACTTTTATTACAATATATGGATCACAACAATGCCAAAAGTTTTTTTTTTTCTCAAATCACAGCATGGATTTTACTTACCCAAGTGGTCAAAATAGTTCAATTTTGCACCAGATCTGTGTAAACAAATGGTATCGACTCAAAGATGCTGCAACAAGTTGTGAGACATGTTAGAGCATCATGGGAATGGTCACCATATACTTCCATCATAATGTTCTAAGCTCTCATACTCTCTAAACTTTAAAAATCTGAAAAAGCGCCCACAGAAAAAACTATTTTTAACCAGCAAATTTTGACAAACAGTGCTAAGATGCAACTAAAACTGATCTTCAGGTTCCCAACATTCAGATGATGGTCACCATTTCTTTGTGGCGTCTACTGTTGACCTGCTGTCTCTGCCTGAAGATCACCTGCTCCCACCTAAAAATTACAAAAATCATAGGAAAGGAGGGAGCGGATTCATGTGTATTTTAACTGTAGTGTGTTTGGTCATAGGGGGATGTAATTTACATTATTTGGTTTGTTTCTGTCACATCTCCAGGTTTTACAGCTGAACTCTGACATCCTCCCGCAGTACAAGCAGGAGGCCCCCAAGACGCCTCCTCACATCATCCTCCACTACTGCACCTTCAAGACCACGTGGGACTGGGTCATCCTCATCCTCACCTTCTACACGGCCATCATGGTGCCCTACAACGTCTCCTTCAAGACCAAGCAGAACAACATCGTGTGGCTGGTGCTGGACAGCGTTGTGGACGTCATCTTCCTGGTGGACATCGTCCTCAACTTCCACACCACCTTCGTGGGGCCCGGCGGAGAGGTCATCTCCGACCCCAAGCTCATCCGCATGAACTACCTGAAGACCTGGTTCGTCATCGACCTGCTGTCCTGCCTGCCCTACGACATCATCAACGCCTTCGAAAACGTGGATGAGGTACGGTCGCGCTTTTTGGGTTCCTCAGGTGTGCATGGAGGTGAAAATATTTGAGGGGCAGTGACTGCCTTTACAGGGACATACAGCTGTGTATCGTCTGCATAGAAATTTATGCCCCTAACTGTGTATAATTTGGCCAAGCGGTGACATAGAAAAAGTAAAAGAGAAAAGAGAAGGGGCTAAGGAAAGAGCCCTGAGGTGCTCCATATTTCACTTGAGAAAATATGATATATTATTGTAGGAAATTCTTTTGGGTCCCTGGACCTTTGAATAAGTAGGATTTTAAGCAAGCAAGAGCCAGGTCAGAGATGCCAAATTGGCTTTCAAGTCAATCAGGGAGTAGTCTATGATCTCCTTTAGTTCCTGTAACAGAAGCACAGAGGTGGAATTTGAGTTTATACTAATCAAAATGTCATTTATAACTTTGGTAAGAGTGGTTTCAGTGGAATGACATGTCCTGAGAGCTGGCTCAAAAGGTTTGAAATGATTATTATTAATGAAATGGGCTGAAGGTTGTTCAGGCACAAATCTTTCTGGTACCTTTAAAAAGAAGGGAAGGTTGGAGACCGGTCTGTAGTTATTTAATAACCCTGGATCGAGGTGCGGCTTCTTAAGTAAAGGTTGAACCTTGAAGTTGGTAGGAACAGTGCCAGTCAGAAATTTACAATATTCAGAATTGCAGGGTCCTGAGATGACCAGAGATTCTTTAGAAGTTTAGCTGGCAGGGGTTCCAGGAGGCATGTTGGTGATTTGGAGGCTAAAATCGGATCAGACAACGTCTCAAGAGAAATCCTCCCACAATTTGTAAGACCTGAGAAGATTGTACAGGCAGTTCTACAGAGGTAGCTGAAGATGAGGATGTGATTTTGTCTCTAATCTCATCCATTTTACTAACAAAAATGGTTGTCTGAGATGTCACGTTGCTATTGTGAGATCTCAGGCTTGTAAAACCTATTGTCTGTCTTTCCTGATTGTTTTCTGGTGAGACTGATTGGGGATTAGCTTCTGTTTAGGCTGGTGTCCATGAGTATGGATCGAAATGAGATGGAGCCAGCTACTTATTTTGACCAACACAGAATTTTCTCCTGCAAACGCAGCACTTCGACTTTAGACTATTTAAATGATCAACTAAGTTAAAATTACCAATCGATGTTCACTTTTGAATGAATCTAAGGCACGAAATAGGTCACAATATTACATAATTTAGCTTCATGTTATACGTACAGTGCCGAGATTAGCTTAAGTGTAGTCTGAATAGGTGATGAATCATTATGTTATTATGTCATTATGTTTCCTGCAGTTTGCTGATTAGTTCAGCTTCCAGCTGCTGTGCTCAGCTGAGTCTCAGTGGCTGTTTATGAAACCACTGACGCATGGTACTAAAGTCTTATAATTAACTGGATATCTTTTCCAGATCAGGAAAAATTCAGACGGAAATCCATGCAGAAAGTGATCAGAATGGATCTCAGACTGGTGCAAAAGACGCCTGTACAGTTTGTTTGTGTTTTTACAAGAAAAAAAATCCCCCCAAAAAGTTGGTCAGAACTGAGAGAATGTTGAGCTAAATCCACAGACGACATGGACAGGATCCGTTTTGACATATCATGGTTTGCTGGTATATGATGGCTCTGTTTAGCATGCTGATAGTGTGCTCATTCTGCACGATCAGTTAGCATTAGTTAGCATTGCCTCTCCGTTTGAGTTTAGCAGCACAGCCGGATACAAACGTGTTGTGCATTGGTTCTGTAAAGAGAAAAGGTTGTTCTGCTGAAAAGTTTGAAGAATAGCACAACTGAAAAGGTCTCAAAATCTTGAAAAAATGAGCAGTTTGCTTTGAAATACTGGGGGAATATCCACCTGAAACATGGACGCTCCTTCTAGCAGCTTTGTTGGACATGTCCAGACGTGTTTGAGCCACCAGAGCCAGAGGACGGTGACAGGACGGTATTTTTCTTTCTTCTGTTGGAGCTACAGTGAACTGAAGTGAACTGCTGGGTTGATTTGGACTGAGAGAGTTGCTGAAAGTATGTTCATAACTGACCGTTAGAAAAGGGGGATGCAGTGTCATTCATGCGTCAGTTCATGGGGCTTATATAATGTGGGGGGACCATGGCTCCAGCTCGTCGCTGAGCCGTGTTTCAGGTCTGCCCAAAAAATCCTGAACACAGAAACTGTGATCAGTTTAACAGTTCAGCTCTTGACAGTTCTCAGTGTTTCCACGTCAGCAGCCATGTTCTAACATGTATGATGAGTTTAGTAGAAAAACTTGCTTTAAAGCACAATGATGGAGAAGAAAGACAAAAACACAGACTGTTGTAAATGTTTTGAAGGAGGATACTGTGAACAGCAGTCATGTTTCTCTGGCTCATCATTACAATCTGCTTCTTGTTTACGTCGACATGTGGATGCCCAGTGTGAGTGAATTTTCATGTGATTTGTGTTCTCAGTTGTGTTACTGTGGACAGAGACTGTTTTTTTCTGAATGGAGCTAAAATGTTTATCTGGATAAAGATCGTTGTGGTCTGAAAATACCTGTGTACTTTCCACTGACAATAAGGTTGTCAAATGTCAAAAGTTTTTCATACAAAATCACAGCATGATTCTTTTGGCTTATTGTGGTTTTGGGGGGATTTTGACCATTTTTTGCTGATTATCAAGTGGTCAAAAATTGCTACATTTTGTAACACTTGTCTGGACGGAAATCGTTTTAGTTTGAAAAACACCCGTTTACGTGTGAACTTGGTCTATAACTTGCCTGATAAACATTTTGAGCACGTTGTCGTGCAAGTTCAGCCTCACAAAGCTGGTGGTGCTTGTTTTTCTTGCTGCGACACAACGGCAGGTGCCATTTTTGGTTAATCAGCTCAGACTTTATTGATTAATAATTGATAGTGTGCTGTTTTATACTTGGGCTGAGATAATGGATGGCAGTTTACTTGAGAAAGTGGAGAGTAATTGTAATTTCTACCTTTCAAGTAGCTTGAAATTCATTATTGAAATCCTTTAAAAGTTAATACCGTCATGATTCTGAGGTCATGCGGGTGTATTTAAATTTGTTAGCATGTAGAATTGAATTAGGACTAAGTATAATGATGACTGGATAGTGGTTACGATTTTCCATTGAGTTCCATCAGGCAGAAGAATTAAAGATATTGAGGATGGTTCTTGGAGAGGGGATAAATGCTCCTCACCTTTTTGGCTTCAGAAATACACAGAAGAGAACCACGACCAGATTGTAGCCGTGGCGGAGAAATCTAATGTCACTGCTTCCTCTCGCACACTTTCACAGAGCACGTTGATCTCGAGTGGTTTTAGTTTCTAATTAGTCTGATAAAACAGCTGTTTTTGGACGTTTCTGCCTCGGGGAACGAGAGTTTTTAGATCCTGAACCTGTTGTTAGATTTCTGGGTTGTTGCTCTGCGAGGGATCAGGCCTGCTGGTGTATTTTTCACGGCCATTTACACCCGTCACGTATCGAGGAGTTATATCAATATGGCCTGAAGTCCATTAACGGTGATTTTCCACTTGATTTCCTGCAGAATTAATTAGTCCTCAGTCTGAGTGGAAGAATCTTTTGAATGTGGGAAAAAAAAAAAGAACAAACGATATCTACTAATGTTGAGCTTGTGCATTTCTTAGTTTGAACATTTAATCTTTTCATGAGTGGGTGTGTGGATTCGTAAAACAAACAACAACACTTGTGTATCTGCGTGCACATGCACACTCACTGTGGGTGTGTGTTTGCGCACTGACAGCCATTATTGTATTGTGTATGTGTGTGTCTGCCAAGTGGCGGCTTAATCACATGAGTTTTTGAATGCCAGTAATAATAATAATACCAGTATTTAAGCTGCCAGCCGCTGAATTTTTAACATCTATTAATTTTTCATGCCAAAAAATCACTCCACACCTCCTTCAGCATTTTATTCTTGTCCTGAACTGCATGACGACCAACACAGCACAGTTAAACTTTCATTAACAGATGAGTAACTAGTAAGACTAGTCAGCTCCTACAACAACAACATGATCTTTGGAAAGTTTCTTGCTTTGATAACTTAGTTTTTTGTGTTTTTTTGGTGAAGTCTGTAAATTTTACGGATTATTCTTCATTGGCCAATGAAATATCAGTTTTATGGTTTGCCGTAAAGTATGTAGACCTACTTATAGGGGATGAAGTCTGCAAACACCTTGTCTGACCCTCCCCTTCCAAACATGTGGGACAGGAGTCATCAGCCAGAGCCATTTTTGGCCAAAAAAGAAATAAATAAATCTGTCTCGAGCCGCAACTTTATTCCCCTGAGATTTCTTTTTTGGATCTGGCATCCATAGCTAACTTAAGGAAGCTTAAGCTTAACCATCAGTGAAATTTAGAGGAAAAGGCACTTAGCCACAGACGGAGGCAATGATACACACTTTAATTGATGAAATATTAAAACATCATTTTCATTTGGTGTAAAATCCACACATTTTTACAGTTGGAGAACGTCAGAATCACTTTAGACCTACAACAGTGACACATGAAAAATTAAAAGCTAACAAAAACAACTGTTTGCAATCCATCTGCATTTAATTTTTTCGTCAAAGCCACCGGAGAGGAGTAAAAGAGCCACATGCGGCTCCAGAGCTGCAGGTTGCAGACCTGAGTAGAGCAGAGCCAGTGTTTGATTTGTCCCTTCTGGGCTACTGTAGGAACATGGAAGAGCGACATGGCAGACTCTATGAGAGAACTCACACCCTTTGTAGATAAAAGGACTCATTGTAAGGTAACGAAAACGCATCGATTCTTATTTTTAGGTGATTATACACTAATGAAAACAAACTTGTGAATATTATATTCTCAGCATACGTGAGGGCGAAGCATGCTGGGCCAGTAGGTGGCGATCATCGCTACGTCATTTACCAGAGAAGAACATTTTGGACGTGCATTTTCCTTTGGTTGGAGTAATGTAACATAAACAATATGAGCCAATTATTTATTCAGTTAGTGACTTAAAACTTTGTTTGTGGACAAGAGGCCAATACATGGAGGAGGATGATCTTTTTATGATTCTGATGCTCATTGAAACGTTTCGGCAAGTTATTCAGTTCATCCTGTGCAGGATGTCGATGTTTGCACCAAATTTCATGCTAATACATCTAATATTTGTTGAGGCACTTTATCGTCCACCGAGGTGAAAATTCGTCTTTGGCTCACCAAATACAAGAAACAGTAGGACAACAAACACTTGGACAAAGTCACATTACGCATTAAAAACCATTTGTGTCCGTGGCTTAAATCTCATCAGACGCTTTGTAGCGTTAAGAATATTGATGGCAGTTGGAATGAAGGACCAGAAGGACTCTGCGGCGTCTCCCGGAGCTTAACATCTCAGACTGGCTGAAAAGACGATGGGAGTTATCTGCCAGGACGCTCCTCGCGTTCTTCTTTGTCCTTTCTGTGAAAAATTGAGTCAAGGGCTTTTGGTGTTTGCCAACTATTGTGCTTGCCATTGACACAATCCTAGAAAAGTTTGTTCTTAAATCTGCAGTTTAGGTGATGAAACAAGCCAGAAAGGTGAGAAATTAAAACACTCAGCAATAGTTTTGAACAATACTTCTAAAATCTGCTGACTCACTGGAAGACACCGAATATATATACTCAGTAAAATAACAGATAAAGTTGCTGTAAGCATCTTTATATACTCTGTGTTTTCAGAGAAGCTCACCTGGGAGTCCAGAACTGCACCGAGGTGCTGAAAGTTTTCCACAGTTTCAACACGTTGGCCTTAACCCATCGTCAAATAACTGCCAGGAAATTCAACTCTGTTTAAAGATACATTGCACCCCAAAATAAAAATACATATTTTCCCCCTGGACTGTAGTGGTATTTATCTATCTGGATAGGTTTGGTGTGAGTAGCAGAGTTTTGGAGATACAGAGATATAGACGTGTCTGCCTTCTCTCCAGTATAATGGGACTAAATAGCACTTGTGGCGCTCAAAGTGGCAAAAAAAAACTACATTTGACAATTAAAAACCATTGTCTTTTCTCAAAAATCATGACCCCGTTACTCAAGATAATCTACAGACCTTTTTGTGAGCAGTTTCATGTAGGAACTATTTTCTTTCTGGAGTAGAATCTACCAGAAGTCTCTGCTAGAAACAGCTGCTGAGATCTAGCTGGATAAAAATAATGAAACTAAAAGAGCCAACAATCAGAACCGTGTCCATAGCAACAGTTTGTTCTTTATAGAAACGATCTGTTATTCATAGTGACGGTCTATTATACAGAAATAACAGACCTTAAAATACCAGAAGCAGAAATTAGTTCACTGTTAACCTGAATGAGTTAGAAGTACTCAAAAAACTCAGGCAATCAGTTGCCGCAATATTTTTGTGTTCATAAACTCAAAAGTTCAAACTTAAATATTTGGACTTAGTGTTACATGTACTCTTTGATTGCATTTTAAAAATTTAATCTTTTTATATATAAAATCCATTATTTCAAAGTTCATTTTAATGGAGTTTAATAACCACAAAAGTAAGAAAATACTAATGGAACTTAAACAAATTTAAAGTTTTCACTACTTCTTACAATTAATTAAATGTAGTCTTTGGTTTTACAGTGTATTTAACAAACCTGTGTCATATACCTTTTTAAGAACTTTAATCCAGTGAGAAACAAATATTTCTCCTGGCTCCAGCACGATAAATATGGGTAAATTATACCTGAACCACTGTCCAACAGGCCGTGAAGGACTTCAGGCTTAATGGCCCTCCTGGGATACTTTACTTATTTCACAGAAAACATTATTAAGTGAATAAATAAAATGTCCCAGGAAAATACATTTTTCATGTAGCTGTAGCCTGACATAAGCAGCTTAAATATTTATATTTATGTTTAATTCAAGGCCATTATTGAGCCCATATGTCTCAGTTAAACCTCCTCTTCACCATGTTTTTGTGTGTGTTTGCTCCCCCGCCGGCCTGCTGTGTCCCCCGTCAGACTGACTGCTGTATTCTATTGTGGATCCTCCGGTCGGTGTCTGGAGCGGCGCTGCGTCTTTCGCTCAGGTGTCTCTCAGCCTCCGGCCTCTCTCTGCCGCTCGCTGATGGATTCGATGAGCTCCTGCTGGGTGGACTTTTTTTGTTGCTGTCTTTTAAGCAGCAGCAGACAGCGGCGAGCGGAGGAGACGGGCTGAGAGGAAATCAATGGCACGTAAATTTCCAGCCACTCGAGAGGACACATCCAGAGTTTCTCCTCCCCTCTTTGCTAAATTGACGTTTTTGTTGCCGCTTTTCCCGTATTAGCAGACTGGAAGAATAGATGGATGCTGACTGAGGACGGTGTGTGGGCGGCTTAAGGTGCAGTGTGAAAGAAAATAGCAGAGATTATTATAGGCTCATTGCAGACTGAATTCCCCGGTTGCCGTCTCTGATGGCTGAAGCAGGCAGGAAGTATTTTTAGTTGCGTTTTAATGCAGGTTTCAAGACTCTGCCAAGCTGTGCCGAGCTGGTGACGTGCAGGTGCTGCCAACTCACGTACACATACATTGTCAGGACTTGTGAGGACAGTACAAGTCATTGCCAAGTCCTAACTATAACATGAATCCATCTGAGAACTTTCTTTCTGACTTTGTGGGGACAAACCGGCCAAAAAATCTCTTAAAGGGATAGTTTGGATTTTTTGAAGTGAGCTTGTGCAAAGTACTTTTCCATAGCAAGTGTAAGCAGCAGGAGTATCAGTGTAGGAAGCTAAATAATGTACTGCTGTGGAGCAAAAAATACTTTATTCTATATTATTAATATACTATATTCAGAACCCTGTCACTGCTTTACCTTGCCGTCAGACAGTCCTTTCCATTGGGAAACTGGCAAATATTGCTGTCTCCAAAACAACCAGACTCCTTTGGCAAAAACAGTCTTTTTTCTTTGCAGAACACAGGAGTTGCTGATTTACCGCAGCCTTGATCTGTTTGTTTGTGTCATTGTGTGACTTCTGTGGCTCCAAATGACTCTCTTAAGACACCAGAGTGCCATAATAACCAACAAACTAACAGATCGAGGCAGCGGTAGACCAGCAGCTCTCGTGTTCTTCGTGAGGTAAAATTACTGATTATATCAAAGCAGTCTGGCAAGGCTGAAAAAGTCTATCTGACAGCAAGGTAAAGCAATGAAAATATTCTAAATGTAGCGTAAACTTAAACTGATATTTACTATACCTTGCCATCAGACGGCCTTTTTCAATTTGAAACCACTGTTATATATAAGCTAAATATCGCTCTCTACAAAGCCACTTAACTCCAAAACAATCATTTTACCTCGCAGGACTTGGGAGTTACCGGTCTACTGCTTCCTTACTGGTTGGTTCCACCAAGCACGGCACATCTGCGCCACGGTTCTGATCTGTCCCCCGCACAGCTGCAATCCCCACCAGCAGCGTTTCAGAAGCATTTCAGCAGCAGAGCGTTTTACCTGCCTGATTATGTTTACTTGCTCCGATTTAGTTGATTAGGTCCTCTTTCCTTCCTCTTTGTGCTTCTACCATGAATAAGCAGGCGACATGGTTAGATAGTTTCTTTTCTTTATGATCGTGAGTCTGCATGGGGTCTTTTATTTTGAAAATCACCCAGATTCTCCCTGCCTTTTCTGTGTCTGACTTCCTGCCCGTTCAATCTGCTCTGTGCTAATTGACACGGCATCTGAGCCATACCAGAAGCGGTGAGACTGGATGATCCCACGCCGCTGCAACAAGGACTCAGCCTCAACACCTGAGGCCCGCGATACACCAAGTGTTCAAACATGTGTTCAGCTCTCTGCACTTTTGTAGCTTCTAACTGAATCTCTGTGGTTTGAAGTTTAGTTTCTCTCCTGCGTCGCTGTTTGTACTTTGAGGTATCTGTTTTATTTTACCATTTCATTTTTGCTTTCCGCTGACTGGAGTCGTGTTTAGGGATGCGCGCGATTAGTCGACTATACGATTAAACGTCCGCTCCCTAACTAGTCGGCACCGGAATTACTAGTCGTTTAAAATATTTATCAATATTTCATTCATGCACGATGCTGGTTATCTGTCGCCTCATGCAGCTGCCCGCCACTAGTCGGGGCCGCGGCCCTGACGGCAGCCTCTCTCGTCCAGCGTGTACGCCCTGATCACCTAGGCAACCCCGGATGTTTATGTCAAAGTCGGACAGATGACAGTTCGTAAAACCAGCGCGGTTTGGCAGTGTTTTAATCTAGAAAATGGAAATCATGTTGAATGTAGACTGTGACAGAATAAGCTGATATATAATCACTCGACTGGAGAAACGTGCACACATTAAACACAGACACGTATACAAACGTGCAGGCGGAGCTGCTGCTGTGAGCTGCAAACGTCAGGGTCGTTTACCTGCAGACGCCGTGATCCTCTTCGGTCTGAAAAGTTGAAGCATTTTGTGAGTTGCTCTAATGTTTGTACGTTAATGTGTTTGGTTTGTACTGCATATTTAGCACGCATAGCGCACATTTCAGCGGCATTTAAAGTACGATTTGGCGATTGTTGACTGTGATTAACGGCTTCAAATGGCTCTTAATACGCACAGTATTTTTTCCGACAGTGTTTAACCTTATAAATTAATAAATTCTGCTCAATTTTAACTGCTTTCTGACTGTTTTCTTAGTGTTAGACTAGTCGACTAGTCTAAATTAAATTTTGCGTTTAATCGACAGGGAAATTAGTCGCCAGGAACATCCCTAGTCGTGTTAAGTTACTGCTGATGAAAAGCAGACATCTGCTGATTTTGCTGCTTCATAATAAAAGCTTTTAGATAACAAAATAACAAGGGACTTTTATTGTGAAGAATTTAAAGGGAATAAAATGTTTATGCACTGCTCAGTCATCATCAGTTAATATACACCGTCAGTCAGAGGCAACAAACCTTCATTGCCTCCAGCCGGTAAATACTGGTGACTCCTGCAGAGTCATTTGACACAGGACTGAATGCTGATTGTACCCTTTTACACTGAAGACAAAAGCCAGATGTTAGTGTTTTTTTTATCCAGTGTAAAAGAGGCTAAATTATCTCCTACAGCTCCACTTTAAAAATCAGAACTATCCCTTTTACAGGACCGCTAAATTCCAAATGTAGACATACCACAGAAATATAATTTATCGCTAATGAATTCAAACATATTCCCTTTATAACGTATGCTTGAGGGAGACCATCACAACACAAGACTTCATAAGTCAGAACAACTTTTTTATGTCTTTTTAACAGACTTTTATTTAAAAAATAACAGATTTAAACATTTAAAAAGTGTTTGCAGATTCGGTTGATTGATCCCAAACTCTCTAGGTAGATTTCAAGTTTTAGGGGCAGATAAATGTTACAGCTTGACAGGATGAGGATCCATTTTGGGTTTTAATGTTAATGTTTGGCCGTGAGGTTTGTTTACAGTCTGTCTGACCTTGTTAGTCTCTGTTCTAGTGATTCTGACACATCCACAGATCTCAGCAATTAAGATGGTGAGTAAAATCTTCTCCTAAGACAAGACCTACAAAAACAGAATATTTTTCCCTGCAGACATTTTGGAGTTAGAAGGTTTTTTTTTCAGATGTTCGGATCAGTAACACCTACATGAAGACACATACAGGTCAGCAGGAACATGAACAAACAACTGAAGCAGTCGGGCTGTAAAACACCAGAAAAATGATGTAACATCCTCATGAGGAGTTGTGCTGATGCTCCCTCAGGTCGCAGCAGCAGAGGTGTTGTGAGGAGTCACGGTGTGTGTTTGTGTGTGTGTTGAGATGTGGGGGTTGGGGTTGTGTTGGAGTCAGGCTGGGAGGAACCCCCCGCGGGTCCTGAAGCCACCTGCTGTCACGGAGGAGCCTGGCAGGCCGATGGGAGCTCACAGCGTGCGTCTACAGGCGCCGCGGCGGCTCAGAAAGGTCTAATCCAGGCTGACCTTTTCTGCGTGGCGTGCATGCTGCCACCGCCACGGCCGGCCGAGCTGACAGAGCCGGGAGGGAGCTGTGTGCCGTTCGGTCAGGGGGGGGCGGGCATTAACACTCCGCATGTTAACATGGAGAGAGGGAGGGAAGGAGGAAAATGGAAAGGTGGAGCTGAATGTGTCTGCTGAGTGATGGAGATGGAGGGATAAAAAAAAGAAGCATGGAGTTGTAACGGATGAGAGTGTTGGATTAATAAAATCTTAAAGGAGCAGTGTTGGATAAAAATAAATGATTAAAAAAGTGAAAGGGTTTGAAGATGTGATGGAGGCCTGGATTGATGAAAACATTTAGTTATCAAAACATTATGAAGTCAGTGGGGCTCAGAGATATGACAAAAATGTTATTTAACTAAAAAAGAAGGAATCTCTGTCTGTATGTATGTATGTATGGGGCTGGCTCCTTAAAGTGATGCTGACACCAATGGAGATTATTGTTCCAGTGATGGATCAAAAATATCTGCATTGTTGTATAATATCCTAAAGTCCAGTGCATGAATGTGCGAAATGAGCGGTGTTCATTGAACGTGCTTATAGCAGCAGAGAGAGACAGAGAGTGTGCGGATATGGACAGAAATGTCGTATATGTGGTATAAAAACTTTGGTTGATCCTGTAGCCTGAAGTGTCTGAACTACACTGAAGACTGGAGGTTGTCTTACAGTGAGAAACAGACTGATAGAGCTGCGTTGTATTCGCTCTTCTCCTCTGTATCGTCTTCCTCTTCATCTCCTCGCAGTTCTGGGGGCGTTTTGTAGATATGATGCCTGAGTGACCTTAATAAATTTGGTGCCCCTTGGCAAACAGGTGCCGTTCATCTGATCAATGTGACACTTGGCGGGTGGATTGCTGAGGGTACAAAGGAGTGTCGTTGATGTACAGATTATCATGATATAGGTCGAGATATATTTTCTTTGGAGGTTAAATTTTTTTAGTGTGCATTTAGCAATCAACTGGAATTTTTGTGACTAATTTTATGGTTCACTGTGTCTGTTGCTGCGTCACATCTCGATGAAACTAACAATTGTTTTCATCAATCTGTCACCTTTTTTCTTAATTAATCAATTAACTGTTTGGTCCAGAAAATGTAAATTAGCATCCAAAAGCCCGAGATGACGTCCTCAAATGTCTTGTTGTTCTACGAAACCCAAAGATATTCAGTTTACTGTCAAAGAAGACTAAATGAATCAGAAAATATTCACATTTTAGAGGCTGGAATTCAGAACATTTGGACATTTTTAATCGATAAGCAAAATTAGCCGCTGATTAATTCAGTATTTAATTAATAATCAATTAATTGTTGCAGCTCTGGTCTTTATGTATGTTAGCTGCGTGTAGATTGTGTTTCGTCTGTCACAGAATACAGAGACACCAGGAAAAAAAAGTCGGATTTTGTCGCTGGGTGTTTCTGTGAATGCTCTGCTGTTCTTTCCAGTGGATCGATCTAATGGCTGGTGTTTGTGACTGTAAGCGTGCGTTGTGTGGATAATGATACTGCAGGTGATAAACTAAAGTTTGTTGTATTTCCTGTATGTGTTGGCAAAAAAAACACATCACAGACACGTTTTATGTTGAAGTTTTAAGGGGCCAGAATGTGAACCTGCCATCAGTATCTTGTTATCTTGTTTATCCACAGCAGCTCTTTACATGTCTGATTGTCGGGCTGTCGAGCTGCTGCTGTTTCCTTTTCTCCCCAATTTATCTGAGGGTGGATACCAGAATAACGGCATGTGGTGTCCAATCTTGCTGTGCATTTATTTTGGAAGTGTTCCTAAAGATCTGCCATATGGTTGGTCAGAAATAGCTTCCTTCATGTTGTATAATTGGCTGTATGTGTGTTTCAGTGCACGCCATCTCGTCTCACTTTCATTTAGGAGTGTGTCTGTCATTTCTATGTCCCTGCTCCAGAGCAAAAAATAAAAGGAGCAGTGAGGTGACACAGCAATGCTGCATTCATGTCATGTTGCTGGAATTTGAAGTTCTGAACTGGAACCGGTTCTTGATTCCCGTCCCCGCAGGCTCGTCTGAGCAGGAAAAGCCCTTCAGTCAGCCCCCTCAGTTCAGTTATGAGTAAGAGACGTGTGGATTTTCTAATCCAATTCTGATGTCTCACACTTGGCAAAACAAACTGTAGGAGTGTAAACAAGTCGATGTCAAAATGGCCGCTAAGCCGTGATGAAAATGTGGTATTAACACTAATATTATATAAAAACAGTGTTTATCGGCGCTGCAGTTCTGGTAACCATGTTGGAATAATGTTGTAACTTTATTTACATGTACACAAAAGAAAATTAAAATAAAAGGAATTACAATTAAGAGATAAAGATTAATTTATACATGACCAACATAAAATGTGACGGAGAGGTGCAGAAAACCCTCAGAGGGCTCGATCAGGACATGCATACGTCATTCCATTAGAGAGGAGAAAATATATTAAAGAAACAATAAATTAAAAAAGGACAAAGGAAGAAATAATGCAGACTAGAAGACATCCATATGTACAAGTACACAGAGTAATTAAAGGGATAGTTCACCCAAAAAGGAAAACTCAGTCATTACTCACCCTCATGCCAAAAGTCAGGTTGGAACTGATCATGTTTGACAGGCCTGAGTTTATAGTTATTTCTAGTGGAATATTTATGGAATCGATGATTGTAGGACCACAAATCATGAAAATATAAAGATATTCAACGAACTGTGTACAAATAAAGCAATGCTCGTTTCTGATGGTGAAAAACAAGATGAGCACTCGCCCAAACTGAGTTACAGTAATATATTTATGTGGATAAACCACACAGTAGCATAAATAATGACAACCTGGATAGTTTTTTTCCCAAAATACCAGCTCTTTTTAGTAACAATTTTCGTGGCTTCTGTGCTAATCTACTTTTTCCGAGACTCATCTAATTATTTTACCGACAAATGCAGCATAGAACAAGTTATAAGCTATATTTTTTTGTTTTGTTTTACAACACAGGGTTGTGTAACCAGATCAAGGTGTAGTTTGCTTCTCATGATGTTATATATAAAATTTATATTAAGTGGAACAGTGGAAATAGATGTTTTTGTCAGACCAGAAAAAGCACAGGTGTAATCCGTCGCTCTAATTGTGGCTGAATTTCATTTATGTGTGCAGGTTTCAGGTGTTATGCTCGCAGGCTCACAGTCACGGGTTCACAGGGACGCCTGAATGGAGCAGAGTCGTTGTTTATGTTAGTAGCTGCTATTACCTGTGCTTTTCCTGCTATGACAAGTCAAAATGTCTGCTGATAGAAGCCTATTAAGATGAATGTTTGAAAGGATTGATTTTAAATTGAAATGACCAGCTGAGAGCTTATTGGTTCTGTGTTTCCTGTAAAACAGGAAGCTCAGGAGGGTCACAGACATTGAGTAATGTTAATAGTTTTTGTACAGTGAGGCCTCCAGAAATACTTCAGTCCGCTCCAGTTAACGTGTATATTCTCTTTCTTTGCTCGGCTGCTTCATGAGCAAGAGAGCGTTTCATTGGAAATTTATTGACGCCCCTGACAATCAATTAATGATTAATCAAGAATTAATATCCTTACTCCAAACCTGTGCTGCTGCAGCATTTTGTTGTTTTTTTGTTTTTGTTTGTACCTCCTGGTTTTCATCGGCCCGTTTGTGATCAGATCGTTTTTCATTTTCTCTCCCAGAAACCACCAACTCTGAAAGACTATTAAAAATACCAGAGAATATCTACAAATCAACTTTCTCTTCATCATTCTCAGTCCAGATACTGCCGTATAGATGAGGTATAGCTTTATATGTGATGAAAACACTTTAAAGATCGATTCTGACTTGAATGAGAAGATGGTTTGGAGTGTGGAGGAGACTGAGAGAGACGAAGGAAAACCGATGAAAAACAAAACTCATTCTGGAGATAAACATTTTTCTTTTTTCTTCATTTCATTTGTCCTTCAACATATTTCAGTCTGCTGCTAATTTGATTTGGTCCGACTGCATAATTCCTCTAATCCCCACAGATGATTTATATTTTCTTTCTGTCATGTGTCTAAGTCAGAAAAACAATCTCAGAAGCTATTAAACCAAATCGTTTGTGATACTAAAGTGATCAGAAACATATTCAGTTTGACGTTTATCCTCGTGTTTGAGATGCTGAGAGGATTAAAAACTGCACAAAAAGCACCTTTTACTTTCTAGCTTCTTGCTGCTCGGGGACATTTTTTGCTTTTGGCTCCTGTTGGTGCAGAGTGACAATTGAAAACTCAATTGAAGCATGGCACTCTTTTGCTAAAAGCTGAGACATTTTGAATTTTTAATGCTCACCGG